>OX457025.1:104171907-104180858 GCA_949752745.1 Protula sp. h YS-2021 | reverse complement strand
GGGCAAGCGGCGGGGATCGTGACGTCATCAGTCACGTGACCTGTCAATCATCATGACGTCATCAGTGACGGGACCCCACCTAGGAGGCGTAACCCTTACCGTAACATCTACCACACCTGTCAATCATCGTGTCGTAATCAGTCATGTAACCCTAACCCTAACCCTATATGAGGAATGTTTTCCAGAACATTTTCCTTCTGTCCTGAGTAGCTCAGTCGGTAAAGCATAGGACTCATGACCGGAGGATTGGTGGTTCGAGCCCACCCATAGGCGGCGTAACCCAACCCTATATGAGGACCCTACCAGGGCGTACCATTGGACCCCCCTAGGCGAAACTTCTACCATCTGTCTGTCACACCGTGCTTGAAAGGTGTAGTGTTTTGTTGTATTTCCATATTCTATATTTAGAGTATATTCAAGGGATACCCTCAGTCTCGCTCTGGGCGAGAAGCCCGCATCATGTCGTGTAGTGTTTTGGACGAATAAACTTTGTGTAAATAGACAGCAATCAGTTTTCTTTCACGAATATTATATTGGCGACGAGGATGATAAAGAAATAGAGAAGGAGATGACGAAATTTCCATTCGATAAAATGAGGGATCAGGGAGAAACTATTTATTTTATCTATTTATTTTAGGGAGAAACTGTTTAGTTTATTGTCACACGAAACATTTTCTTTGTTTGATGGGTGGATCCGGATGCATTAATTCATAGGACGAATGCTCCTTCGTTTTGTGGATATCTTGCGGTAAAAGTGACCGAATGACTTTAAATAGGTATAAATTACGTCTGGCCGAACTGGATTGTGATTTTTAAGGGAGATATTCGGTGATATGAGATGAACTGTTTTGACAATGTGGGAGGATATTAGTCACATGATTACAGGAACCAGGATTCCCAGTGACGTCACGATTTAGGAAGTAAACACCTGTCTAAACACTGAGATAAACAAAGAGCTGTCATTTGTGACGGAAGTGTCAAAACACAGTGAAACTATAGCGCTATGGCTGCTAACGATTTCATGGTGCTTCCAAACTTTAACCCACATGGGCATAATTTTTCAACAAACTGGAAAAAGTGGAAACGTGCATTTAATTGGTATTTAACTGCCTAAAACATTACGGATGATAAACGCAAAGTAGCCACACTGTTGCATACAGCAAGTATGGCATTTTAAGAACTCTTTACACTTTTGCAGGGGGTGACGAAACGGAGAATTTTACAGACAGTATTGCAATGTTAGACGGTTATTTTATTCCAAAATTGAAAGTCATTTTTGAGCGATACCAGTTCCGCCAAATGGCTCAGAAATCGGACTGTGGATGAGACTGTGGATCAATTGGTGTGTCGTCTAATAAAACTAGCAGAATTGTGTGAATATGACGATATTAACAATATCGTGCGCGATCAGTTGATTGACAAATGTTTCAATTCTGCGTTAAGAAGAAAGTTTCTTGAGAAAAAAGGTACAGCAACTTTAACTAATTACTTGGATATTGCTCTAGCGTTTGGAGGGGTCAAATCACAGATGAAGGTTTTATCGTCGGAGCCGAGTGGTCAGGTTAACAAAGTAACCGCGCGCGGTAACCCAACCCACCCTCAAAACAAGGTACAAAACGGGGCTTCAGGTGCAATCCAGAGGGACATTTTGCAAAAGATAAAATATGTCCACCCCGGGATGCTACATGCTCGTCATGTGGGCGACCTACAACATTTTGCTGCATGTTGTAGGTCAACGTCAGATCAACGTCAAGAAGGAGGAAAAACGCTAAATCAACGTCGTGGAGGTCAGACATCAGATTAACGTCATCGAGGTCAAACTTCAAATCAACGTCGACGAACTAACCGACCTAGACGTCAGGTGTTCTCAGCAGGAGAACGGCGACCGGAAGTCACGTGTTCAAAACGTGATCAATGAGAGCGACACAAGTGGAAACAAACATGACGATAATTATGCCTTTTGTATTTGTGCGCAAGGAAACAAATTCGGGTACACTGATTTTGATGTGGGAAATGTGTGCATGCGCAGGGTTTTAATCGACTCAGGAGCATCTTGTAATATTGTAGATCAAAACGTATAGGAGTCATTAAAAAGGCAAAACGTTTCATGCACGTCCAAAGCAGAAACCCGAACGTTATTTGCATATGGTCAAGAAAAACCGATGGAAACATGTGGTACATTTAGAAGTGTTATATATTGTAAAGAAACCGATCGAAGGTGCGTAGATGGGTCTGTGGTAGTGAAGGGAACCGGATGTTCCTTAATTGGTAAAAGTACAGAGATAAAGTGTACCCAGAGTTGGTCCTCCAGGAAGGAAAATGTGTGTTCTATTGTACGTAAAGGTAGCGGTACTGACATTCTGAAATCGTACCCGGAAGTGTTTACAGGTGTGGGGAAGATTACGAGTTAAAGCTTCATATAAACAGGGAGGTAAAACCAGTAGCGCAAAATATGCGTCGTATCCCGTATAGTTTGAGGGAAAAGGTTGACAAAAAATTGGATGCGCTATTGGAATTGGATATTATTGAGGAGGTTCCCCCAAATACGCAATCAACCTGGGTCTCACCATTAGTATGTATTCCAAAAAAGGGAAATGACGTAAAGGTGTGTATCGACATGCGCCTCGCGAATCAGGCAATCGAACTCGAACGCCATCCAATTCCCACAGTGAGGCAAATGTCTTTTCAAAATTAGAAATCAAAATGGCTTTCAATCAGGTTGTAATTAAGGAAGAATGCCGTGACGTAACAACATTTGTGTGTCATAGGGGTTTAATGAGGTACAAGATATCAACGCATTATTCGAGACGTGTAACGTGTGTGCAAAGGGGTCGCAAATATCGCTGACGACATTATAGTGTAGGGCAGTGATCTTGAAAGTCATGATACGAACTTGTTTGCAGTGTTAGAGTGTCTGAAACAAACCGGATTGACGTTAAATCTCAAAAAGTGTGAATTTAGAGCGCCAAAATTGACGCTTTTTGGTCACAGTTTAAGCGGTAATGGCATAGCACCAAGTGAAGAGAAAATTGCGGCAATACAAAATGCACAAGCTCCCAAAACCATATCCGAAGTACGATCGTTGCTTGGTTTAGTACAATAATCAGCCCGATTTATTCCAAAAATTCCAAAAATATTTTGACCTTTGTTCAATTTTCCATTTAAACACCACGTTTTGTTTCGTTAATCTACGTATTGGTTTCGGATAACTCGTTTTTGAGATAATAGTAAACTTTCGGTTTTTGACCTTGACCGTGACTCAGAAGATCAAGGTCACAGTGGTACTTCTTATGTAGCGTTGTTTAGGCGAATAATATCGACAGTGAGCTCAAAACTGTTTTCGAGATAATACTCCCTCAAGGTAAAGATTCAGCATGGAGCATTATCCCCTACGGAGTACGTTTTATATATTCAAACTGTTATTTGGACACTTTTTATGACCGCTTTTCGTGACTAATAGGCATATCTCCATCACCATTCAATTTCCTTTTGCATATTGAAAGGCGTGTAATTGAACTGTGCGACCAAGAGTTATGTTTGGATTTCTTGAAAAAAAAAAAAATATGGAAACTTAATTTTTTGCGCTTTTCAAGAAGAAAATTGTAATCTATTGTGTACGATGTTTTTTTTTTTAATTATATAAATACTCCAATGGATATTAACACGATTTTTCTGTAAAATATAAAAGAGCTGACGAAAAGCAATCCAGGTAAAAAAACAACCCTAAGTATTAGCTCACTTGCGGATCTTTCTATCCCGTTAATTTATTGAATTCATACGACTCCGTAAGCTGTGTCCGTATTATTCTTCTTTGCTATACCTTTATCATGCAAGCTCCTCTGAGACGGGTAGCGCTAGGAGGACCATATATGGCAGAGATACACTGTATATTGTGGCATGTTCAGCAGGTCCACGTTATTTTTTCAGAAATTCCCTAACATTTTATATGCAAAAATGGTCACTGCAATTTTGCCATTGAAGCCCATTATAGGACAAGCGCACGCTGTGAAAAGGCTAACAGTACAAGCAATGCCAACAGTGAGTGGGTAAATATGTGTTATGTAGTGTGTCTTTACCTTTAGGCTGAACAGGAAAGATCTCAGTGTGGATGCATATCTCACACGTGTCAGGAATGCTCAATTCAACACTTGCCGTTAAAATGTTTTCACATTATACCTGCCGCTTTGGGTTTCCTTCAAATTCTAAAAATTAAGTGATAAAAGACTTTTTCATTCATTTTAAGGTTGTTACAATATAATGTAATAACCCAGTAATCATTTTAACGTGTCATCAATGTTTCGATGTTCATGGTAGCACACATAACATAAAATAACGGATATGGCAAAAATGCCGTCCATACTAAATCATGATGTATGACCACCAGACAAATGAAGAAGTGACTATTTCATTAGCAGGTAGCTTTTTCCTGGCATTTATTACTTTTCTTCTTGAAGTGGGGCGGAATCTGCAGCCAAATATTTTGCAGAGGTGGTCTTTTTTATGAAGTTGCCTAAGTTAAGGGGACGGTTCCACCCATCCAATTCAGACATCTTCCAACCGACATATTTAGACGCCTAGGGAATGCCACATGAAAGTCTCGAAAATAATAATCACACCACCTCATGGACAGTGACAGTCATAAGGAATAGTATTCATGGCTCCCTCAAAGTATCCCCTGGTTCAGCGAGTAACAAGGGATATGCATGGAGACTGGTCATAAAATCTGCTCTCTTATGACTATCCGTTACTTTATGTCCTCATTTTCATCAATTTTCAAAACGGCCAGTCATTACCAGTACCAGGCTTAAACATTTTTGCGACATCTACTTTTTGATATCTACAGAATTCATTAATTTTCTTAAATATATTCAATGTTAATTAAGCGTCGAAAAGAGATGGGTCTTCGGCAACAAAAATCAACCTCACGAATAAAGAGCGTTTTTACCAAACATATGTATAATATATTTTAAAGGCACTGAGAAGATCTGTGGCTGCACATGTAATCACAACTAAGTTACAACGAGATTTAATGTTGTAGAAGTATTTTGCGAAAAATTTCAACTTCTACATATCGTTGTTTATCAAACGCCTGTGTCAAAGAGGTTGATCTATGTTTGTCACCAATCAAAACAAAATTGTAAAGGTATGCCATATTGCCATATTGCGACTTCGTTTGGTCACTGACGCAACCTCAAATAGATATTTTCTCGACGTCAGAATGTTTACTGGTATGTAACATGTCAAGAGCTGTGTTTCGTTTAGTTTTGACACAACTGGCAACTTGGCATGACTTTTAATAAAGAGTTTTACAGAATTTTGATTTAAAGGGTTCAGAATCGTTTGTAATTGTGGCTCCAAGTGTACTTTTCGCTACTTGGTAACGAAAACAGTCAAATTTTTATTTATATTCTAAACAAATGCCTAAAATTGAGCGAAAAGTATTTCACAAACCGAATTGCTATTTTATCGCTTTATGGGTACATAAGCAGTTAAAACGCTTGCAGCATTGTAATGAACAATTATATAATTTGTTTCAATTACCGATGATAATAGAATAGAATAGCTTAAAGATTTTTCTTCGCAAAATATAACTTTCGCTTATCTTCACCTTTAGAGGTCCTTCGTTTAAGATAATGTACGCATAAATTGTGAATTGAACTTTTCTATACATGTAGGCATACAAAGTAAACAAACATTGCCAAAATTACCTGATACGGTAAAACCGGAAACACTCGAGTCTGAAAGGCCGAGTGGCAACACATGACCAACATTCTGTTTTATCCGCTGAAAATGATTACGTATTTCGGAAAAAGAAATCTCTGAAGATTTTTTTTACAAAGTTTCCATTATAAGAGGTGCTTATTTGATTTTTATTTGATACATTTATACTCACTCTTCGTGTTTCAAGTTAGAACGGAAATTTAGTAGTTGTTTAATAGCACCGCGAATCATAGCGTTGACCACAAATAACCAATCTGGGTGTTTTTACCCATGAAATGTTACTCGACTTTTTTTCTCTCGTGATCAGCAGATTCATACCTGTCTGGAGATTCTATGTCAATGTGACCGTCTGTTTGGTGTTGGTGTCAGATAGGATGTTGAAGAGTCGCGAGGACAGGCGATAGTGTTGATGCATTCTCTTGTTGCCTTTGCTCCACACCATCTCATATATAACCCCTGGACTGCTGTTTTTGAATTAGCAGAATTATTGTTACCTTTCTAACTAGATTTACAGGGTTATCGCAACTCCTTATGGGTTTGTTGGGGAACTAAGTGACTCTGGATTCTGGACAGAGGCATCAGAAGTGAAGCGGAGGGCCACATTGTTCTTTTGGATTCTATGTAAGGGTTAGATTATGTAGGGCATTCTGTGTTCCTCTTCTCACGTGGGTTTTCCTCTAGACGTTATCCCCCCTGTGCGTCCTCCTCCCCCTCTTGGCTAGGCTTGATAGGAGAAAGGATAGATTCAAGTACGGGTGATTAAACAGGGAAATGTTAACCAGTTACTGATCATAATTTTCTGTTACAGGCATGACGAAACAGAAGGCTCTGTGCACAAGGCGGCGTGTGGTTTGCTGGCAACCCATACACACACACACTCACACACACTCTCTCTCTCTCTCCCTCTCTCTGTGTGTGTGTGTGTGTGTGAGAGAGAGAGAGAGAGAGAGAGAGAGAGAGAGAGGAGAGAGAGGGTGTGTGTGTGTGTGTGTGTGTGTGTGTGTGACAAGACCTGTTCTTATGTGAGGAACAGAACACTTGCATAAAGTGTGAACACCTGTCTTACACCGAGTGGAAGGCAATAGGGTCAAACCGCATTAAGAATCAGCGTCGTAAAGCGTTACGTGAGGGATGCAGGTGCCAGAAAGCTCTCGCAGAATACAATATGCACATTGCCGTAGCCGAATTCTCAACGACCCTGGCGCCTGAAGATAGATAGCAGGCCGAGACCACACGGGGCAAAAATCGCAAGAGAACGAACAGTGTTGCACAAGTGCACAGAGAGGCACTGAGGGAAGCGTGGCCCTATTCTTAATCATCGTTTCGCCGCCCCACTACAAGGAGTACAACAGCTAGAAGTGAGACTGCGACTGACAAATCATCAGTGATGGTGATTTCAGAAGGGTAACTGATAATCCATCTGTCTCAACAGTTGGTGCTGAAGCGGGTCCCCCATCCCCCTCCCCACCTTACTGAAATCACCTGACCAGGCCGGGGCTATGTAACTATCCTGGGTTCAAGAGATGGAAGCAATGAGAGCATTGTAGGAGCAGACGTAAGCTCAGCTAGCATCTCTCCAAGCGATCTTCATAGACAAACACAAAGCCCCTCCTCAGCAGCGGCGTCATCGGAGGCAAAACCTAAAGACAGTCAGGTCAGTGATGATAACTCAGGTTTCCTACTGTCGGGGTACATTTTAGTCTTGAGATGCGGATACGCAGTTCCGAGCCAGTTCCCGTCCTCTGGTCAGCCCCGAAGGCATATACAAGCCAGTTTTTACCGCTGGTGAGCGACCGGGAAACGGCAAAGATGTGATGGCAAAGAGTCATCACAGCCACCATCAGAGCTAGAGAGGCTGTGTTCAGAGGATGAGTTCAAGAAGGGGGAATTAGAAGCACTTATACAGCCCGTCTTTCCTTTCGACGAGGTTAGATCGCCAAAAAAGACCAGAACTACTAGAAAGTCCCGGCAACAGCATAAATTTAGACCCACATAACCACTAGAGGTGCAGGAACTTTCGATGAGACAAGGCTCCCATCCCATCCCAATCCCATGTCACGGGAAGAGCTACTCTCCATGCTCTTTCTTGGGCGTGCTCTGAAATCACATCGATCTCTGTCAAAGGCAAGGACAGAGAGCCAAGTCAAAAGGGTCCAATAATTTCTTTCACACCTGTCGTGACTAACGATATCTTCAAAACAACTGTATTTAATTACATTAAACACGTGATACCTAGGACATATACAAAAACCCAATAGACCCCAATACTCTAACAGAATGTAATTTTAATGCGCGTCATGTGAGGCAAGTAGCTAGTTCCTTGAACGCCTTACATAATGTTTCGCTAGAAGACAGCTTACGTACAGGATGCTGATCATCCCTGAATACCTTTATTAAACTCTATTAAACGCATTGACACTAAACGACCTAACTGGACTATTCTATCGGACCTTTTAATGAGGCAGAAAAGTCATTTCTAATCCTTGTTCACCGTCTGCTACAGCAAGAACTACAACCAGAATCAGAGGGAAGCCACGCTAAGTGAGGGCGCAGATTCAGACAAGTCCAAGAACAGAGGGGGAAAAGTAGCCCCATGCAGCTAACGCCCAAGAACTCTAGGTCTATAGTTTTCTTTGAGTGGTTACTGGTTTAGGAGTGGCACCGTACTGTTAGGCCGTATTGGGTCGACTTTGGGCTTTGAGGCATTTCTTCTGTATTGTCGTACAATTTTATTTAAAAAATACTCACTACTGGGCTATTGATTTGAGTGAGATTTGTTTTTATAAAGAAATTTAAGATTATTTGCTTTTTACCATATCAAACACCATTCCCTCTTCAAACCCGCTTAGTCAGAAAAGTACTGAGACAAAAATATTGTGTGCAGCGTGTCGTCACCCAGTGTTTTTAGTATTAGTAGTTGGAAAACGACAGCTCTGCGCCACCCTCCTAGCCCCCCCCCCCCCAAGACATAGTTGGTCAGATCCCCCCTCCCCTACCCCCGCGGGAAAACTTTGTGATTTTTGCATGTTTATCTGTTTCAGACGATTCTGAGCATTTTTGTTTTTTTTAGCCACTTTCCCTTCCCCCATTTTTTATTTTTCCATATTTATCCGTTTCAGACGATTCTGAACATTTTTGATTTTTGGACCTCCCCTCCCCGAAGGGAAAATATTTTACCATATGATTAGCATGTAAGGCATGATAACTTCAACAGCGCATAATTTCACTAA
>OX457025.1:103964407-104166907 GCA_949752745.1 Protula sp. h YS-2021 | reverse complement strand
TCCGATCCCCGAAAAAAAACTTATGTGTGGCTATGAACACGCTCCTGTAGAAGAACGAAAGTGTCTTAGGTCAAGCCAAAGTCGATCTGAGATGGAGACGTCAATGCAACCAAACCATCACATTAACTCTGGTTCTACTTTGGTTGTGAGTGGTCTCGACCATCGAGTGACGTCTGGCCAACGCCTTGGACGCAGCATTAAATAGAAGTTGGGTAAGTAACGTTGTTTCGACGTTGTTTTTGGTCACAACCAAAACGCAAATTTCTCCGAGATTTACTCAACGTCTTTGGTGCAACGTTGACTAGACGTCAGAAAATTGATATTGGATAGACGTCGAAAATCATTACTGGTTACTTTTTCTCCGCCTAATTTTGAAAAATATTTATTGAAATGGACTGCCTACGTATCCTGCATGACCGGATGATCAAAATGTCGTGTGATGGAGGGGTGACCAAAGAATGATTGTCGTTGTCAAGAGAGCAATTTGTTTGTGAAAATGTTAAATTTAACATTCTATTTTGTTTTCTTAATTTAGGATGGAGGTTGCAACCCCTGATATCTACTCCCCTCCCATCTCCTTTGATTTCACCACTCTATTCTTCCCTCCCCTTCCCTTCCCTTCCCTCCCCTTGCCCTCGCGCCCACCCCTCCCCTCCCTCATCGTCTCATCTCCCCTTCCATTCCCTTCCTTCCACTCCCTCCTGCCCCCTCCTTTGACTTCGTGTCTTACTTCTTGCAGGTTCCGGTGAGTATTCAGCTCGTACTGGGATGGTGGCGCATTGCCGCTGGACTCCCTCTTCCTTTCCACTTCCCATCACCTCCCCCTCCCCCTCAATCCGCCCTCGTCTCCCTCTCACCTATCCCTTCCCTCTCCTCTTACTTCTTGCCGGCTCCGGTGAGCATCCAATTCGTCCTGGGACTGTGACTCCGTTCAGCCTCCTCCCCTCCCCCTTGCCTCCCTCTCTCCCTCCCCTCCCCTCCCCCTCACCTGCCCCTCCCCTCTTACTTCTTGCCGGCTCCGGTGAGCATCCAGCTCGTCCTGGGACGGTGGTGCCTTCTCACTGAACCGTGTCCTCCTTGTGATGTTCCTTCAAATGTTTGTCCAGCGTTTCTTTGACTTTGGGCGCATTCGAATTGCACTTTTCCATTAGAAAAAATAGAAATAAATAGTGCGAAAAATAGGTCAATGTTTTGTGCACAACAGTTTGTGTGTTCATACAGCCTTGATAAAAAAGTAATAAAAAAATAATAAAATACAGTCACTAATGGTTTTTTTCTAATAAATTTATTCCCGTTTGCTATTACATCATATTCTGTTTTTCAGATTCTTTAATTTCAGTTGTAAATTTGAAAAAAAAAATAAATTAAAAAAACAGTCACTGATATTTTTTTCTGATTATTTCCCAGTTACAAAACAAGTTTGCAAATGGGTATGCTTTGTTACGAATTCTGGCCGTTTATTCCTTTTCTTCTTTTTTTAGTTTCTGTTAACATCGGAGAATGCCAGAAAACTTTGACCTAGGACGACGAAATTTGGCACACAGATAAAGGAGAGCAAGATGCCATGACATCGACAAATGTTGTTTACAGGTCAAGGTCAAGTTAAGGCATTTTTAAAACTCATTCATCACGAAAAAATGGCTCAAATCCTTGTTTGATCATGTGCACGGTGTCACTGGGGAGTAACCTCGCGGTCTGAATGTCGACACTCAGGGTCAAGCTCAAGGTCATGTCACCTTTTAATATCGAAAAGCGTCAGAGACAGATTGACCATTATTTCGAAAACGGTTATAGAAAGAGCGATTTTGGGCTTATTTTGGTACCTTTGGGCCTCAAAGGTGTAAAGTAAGAGGTACCTCGATGACCTTGACCTCCTTGGTAATGGTAAAGGTCAAAACCAGAAGTTGACCGTTGTCTCGAAAACTATTTTGAGCTTTTCAAAAGTGGACGGGAAAAGAATTTCACGCTCCTCAAATTCCCATATTATACGTTCCCATTTTCATCTATTTTTGAAGATCTTTGTGACGACTTCCATTTCCGACGAGCGATAACATAAGGATGCTGTTAGGTTGTGGCCTCGAACGTGTATACAACATCGATGTTCCGACGGCTACTAAACATTGTATTTGGTTGCGACCAAAGCAACGTCTAAACAACGTTGTTGATCCTGTTCAACATCAGAGTCATTGCTTAGACGACGATCTGTAATCACGAGCAATTACAACCAATTGCAACCAATCACAACCAAATTACAACCAGTTTCAATATTATCGCTTGGTCTGAACCGACGTTGAGACCTCGAAACGACGTTAGGTGGACGTCGTAATGTTTACTGGGCAGTACTGCAGACCAAGGTACAGCTGATTGGGAAAATAAAATGTATCAATAGTTCGTTCTCTCGTTTAGCCAATTTATTGAACGGGCCTGTAATCAAGACAAATGCAAAAAAGCCTACAAAACAGGAAGTACAAACAAGGAAATGAAACACCAAATTTTTGAGCGCAAAGCTGGGTATTATTCTTATTGCAACTCACTATGAGAAATTTAATTCACTGAAAGCAGTTTGCACATATTGCTGTTACAAAATAAGTTTCTAGAATGCTGAAGAAACGGAGAGAGAGAAAGATTGAGAGAGAGAGAAAGAAATAGAGGGAGTGAGACAAGGAGGAAGAGCGAGAGAGAGAGAGAGAGAGAAAGAAAGGAAACACACAGAGAGAGAGAGAGAGATAGGGAGAGAGGTCGTCCCACTTTTTAGCCTGAGGCCTAAGTGAAGTTTTAGACGGTCAATCCAAAATCGATCTAAGGTGGCGACGTCAATCCGACCAAGCCACTGCATTAACACTGGTCGTACTTTGATCATGGTTGATCATGACTGCAGATCAACGTCCAACCAACGACTTTGGTGCAACGTTGAAGATCTGAAATCGACGTTGGATAGACGTGGAAATCGACTTTATACGTTACATGCGTGGCAGGATGACTCAATGCCGAGGGGTTGGAGAGGTGAGTGGGGAAGGGAAGGGAGGAATTCTGTGACATCTATCCAGCATTTTTTCAATATCACTTTGTTCACTGGCTAGACTCTGGGGAGAAAAAGAGCGAGCGCCAAAGAGAAAGAGAGATAGAGAGATTGGAAGATAGTGAGAGACGGGGAGACTCATACAGAAACAAACCGTTTGACTGACAGACAGACAGAGACAGAAAGTGGGGGAGAAATTTGAAGCAAGAAAGTTCTCTACGCCAGTTTAAGCATGCAGCTTGCTCGGCGCCTTTACCTGTTCGTGCGCCGGCGCTTCGAGCAGAAGACGATTACTGCAATGATGATGATGGTGACAATGGCGCATTGTACTGCGATACCAATTATCACCCCTGTCCTCAAACCTTGGTCATCTGTTAACAGGAAGTAGAGCCTTATAAATGGAGTGGAATCATTGTTATATGTCAACCAGAGAAGTTTTCTTTTTATTTCATTTATTCTATTTTTATATACGTATTTTTTGCAATATAATCGCATTATTATTATATTATTATTATTATTATTATTATTATTATTATTATTATTATTATTATTATTATTATTTTTTTTTTCTATTACTAGTACTATTATTATGATTGCTATTATGATTGTTATCATTATTATTATTGTTATTATTATTATCACTATCACTACTTCTATTGCTAGAACTATTAGCATGGTTACTATTATGATTGCTATTATTATTATTAGTATTAGTAGTTGCTGTTGTCGTAGTAGTAGTATTAGTAGTAGTAGTAGTAATAGTAGTAGTAGTATATTGTTACTTTAGTTTTAGCAGTGGTACCAGTAGCAGTAGTAATAGTAGTGGTAGAGTAGCAGAAATCTTGACCATTCAATGGCCAAAACAAAAAAAAAACAAATAAAACAGTGGGAATTTTCGTATGTGTGTATAATTGTGTGTGTGTATGTTGTGTATGTATGTGTATGTATGTCTGTGTATGTGTGTTGTGTGTACGATTATGTGTATGATTGCATGTGTGTATGATTGTGTGTGTGTGCATGACTGTGTGTTTATATTTGGTTGTGTGTGGTATGCTGTGCTTGTACGTGTGTGTATGTGTGTTTGTGGTGAGTGTGTGTATTGTGAGGTGTGTATAATTGTGTGTGTATGATTATAAGCGTGATTGTCTGTGTGTGAGTGTATGTTTGCGTCTGTGTACGTGTTTGTGATGGTGTGCTTTGCGTTGTGTGTGTGTGCGTGTATGACTGTGGGTCTCTGTGCTGTTTGTATGATTCTATGCGTGTTTCTGTGTATGTGTGTGCAAGTATATGTGTGTATGTGTGAGTATGTTTTGTGTATGTAAGTGTGTATGCGTGTGTGTGTTGCGTGTTTGATAGCTTGATTAATTGTGTTTGATTGTGTGTGTGTGTTGTGTGTTGTGTGTATGATAGAATGTGTGATTGTTTGTATCATGGCGTGTATGACTGTATGATTGTGTGTGTGTTTGTGTGTATGATTGTGTGTGTTGTGTGTTCGATAGCCTGTATTATTGTGTATGATTGTGTATGATTGTGTGTGTTTGTGTGTATGATTGTGTGTCTGTGTGTTTGTCTGTGTTTTCATACCCTTCTTTGATTCGGTGGTCGGAATCACTTCTTCTCGGGTCGACCTTTCTGTAAGAAATAAACATTTCTACATTTCTCCTCAAGCAGCGATGCATACAAAAAACTTCTTCTTCATATATATTCCCTTTATGATTATTTAGCAAAAGATTAACTCTCAAAATAAGGGATTCACAGTGTTCTGGGCGGGGGATTGGCGGAGGTAATGAGGAGGGGCCGAGCATGCAAATGTGCGTCTTCATTTTGTCGTCTTTCTCGCGGTGATATAAAGACCTCATGACGTCATCAGAATTGAAGCTGTGACAGGGTTTTTAGGAGTATACAGTTAATGTGACATTGAATATATTTTTCAAAATGGAATGTAACTCCACTCCTCCTAATCCGCCCCCTCCCCTTCCCACCTTCCTCCCTCGCCACGTTGTCGAAAGACAAACGTACAGCACGGAAGCCTGTATCTGGGGCCTTTAATCCCTGTCGGTAGCTTAACAGCTAGGATCCACGGGAGGAGCAAGCAAAGGGAGGGATGATTGACAGAGGGGTTCGGAATGGGTGGGCGCATCGCAGACACTGTAAAACAGCTTCTTTTTATCTATTTTTTTACCTTTTTTACTGAAATAAAATTGCAGTGAGGTCACTACCTATCGGCGTCATTTTCGACGCTGCGCTGAAATGTTCGACTGTCGCGTCAATGGTGCTCTAATAGGTGTCCGTGGACATGGTGACGGCTGTGGTGGAAATCTTCCCGCATCCAAGTCACGTGCAAGTGTTAGCCAATGACGTATCGCCCTCAGCTTATCAAAATTCTGGTTGAACAAAGAGGTGCATTCAGAACAGCAAATATATTTTGCTGTGGTTGACTGCATAACCGTCAAATAATCAACAACAGGTCACCTGTCACACTTTCCGGTGGCTATAGTTAATCCCTGGTGACTCGCGCTCGCCGATAAAATGCGAGTTAGACGTTAGACGTGCCTATTTTTCCAGGTTAAAGCCAACATTAGACCTGATTTTATTCCATTGCACCTATCAGTTTCCAGGATTTGCTTGGCTATCAGATAATACGTCATGTATGACGCAAGCAAATCAATAGCAAGAATTTTTTAATAATATTGTCATCAGTATTTTTATGGCGGGATTTTTTCAGGGAACATTGGAGCGATACTTATCAGTTTGTTTGTTTGTCTGTTTGTTTTTGTTTTTTGAGTATGGTATGCTTATTCAACGATAAAGAGATCCAGACATTTATCAGGACAGACAGATATCCACCGATCCAGACACAGAGATGGAATGCAATAACAGCATTTATTTCATGACTGCCTGTGAAGCAAGGAAAGAGGTATAGATTCTTTTTTTAGCCCCAGCTTCTACAGAAGCAGGGATTCAAGTGATCCTTACAAATATGTGCTTACCTGTCATGTCATATGTGTCTATAACGTCACATGTGTGTATCGTCTTATGTGTGTATCGTCATATGTGTGCATCGTCATATATGTGTATAGTCATACATGCGCATCATCACATGTGTGCATCGTTATATGTGCGTGTCGTCATACATGTGTCTCTTCATGTGTGTATATTGTCTTATGTGTGTATCGTCATATGCGAGTATCGTCATATGTGTATATCTTCATATGTGCGCATGCACGTGTGTGCGTATGTTCCTGTGTGAGTTTTTAATTCTAAAATTGCATCTCCTCCTTTAGTCTCACTATCTTGAAATTGGGTTAAAGACAGCGGTCATTTTTGTTTAGCGCGATATTACTTATTTCGTAATTCGCAAAAAGAAAATCGTGGACATATTGAGAAAACAATTTCTTTTAAAATCTTAATTAGCGATAGGGGCATGGTATAAGTATCTTAAACTGGCTATTACTTGTAGGTGAAACGTTAGCGGAAACATTGGCGAAAAACAAAAACAATTTCTTATCGAAATGTTAAATGATACCGGGTAGATGACCTTACCATTTTGAAATGTTGAATAAAAGTAGCAAAGATTTGTACCTGCATGGTCCTACCGTTTTTGTTATACGATAGTTAGAGGATATACTGGCAAAAAACAAGACTTTATTGAAAAGTCCCTAAAATCTTGATTGACGGTAGGAAGCCTAGGTTTCTGATTATTACTACAATCTTTTTTTGTTTTTTTTTTTTTTTTCGTTTTTTTTTTTTTTTTTTTTTTTGGCTTTTTTTTGTCAAAAAAATCAACCGAAATATTGACAAAAGATAAATATCCTTAAAAACGTAAAAAAGCCCTCTTAGGATTTTAATGGTAATATGATTTAATATTGATGATATATCTGAGGCACAAATGCCCACCTTTATTTATTTATTTATTTATGTATTGTTATTATATGATTTTTTTCTGCGGTTTACGGTAAAGAAATTGAAATACTGGAACAAAATCAAAACTGACGTCAGGTATTTCTGTTAAAAGTGGCTTTCACTATTATCATTATTGATTTTTTAAGTAAATTCCCCAAAAAGTGATCCAAATATTGACCAACGAGAAATTTAAAAAAGAAATTTCACCTTCCAGGATCTTTTACAGTAAACTGTCTAAGGTCGATTTCAGATTCCGACGTCGACGCTCATCCCAAACTATAGCCATCAGAGGTCACTTTAAAAATACGCGTAAAAACGACGCCTTAAAATACGAGAATTTTAAGAGAGCAATGTTTCTCAACTACATTTGGTGCATTGCAATTTGGTACTCATTGTGCTTCAGTTAAATAGTACGGATCAGTGTCATGGATTAGGGTCAGGTTTGACAATGATGTTAGTTTACAGGGAGTAAAATGTGACTACAAAGTTAGGCTGGTCCCCTACACTACACCCTCACCATAGCCTTCTTATATTATTATCCCTGATTGGTCATGATCCCCTCTATCTCCCCTACCCTCCCTCCCCCACCCGGCTTTAATCCATACTGTTTCAATGACGAGATAATCTTGCTTCCTTATATTGCGGTCCCTGATAGGTACTCTCAGCTTGTCAGAACCTCTCTCTCTCTCTCTCTCTCTCTCTCTCTCTCTCTCTCTCTCTCTCTCTCTCTCTCTCTCTCTCTCTCTCTCTCCCACCACTACCCCCTTTAATCCATACTGCTGGCTTCAATGACGAGATATTCTTGTTTCCGTATATTGTGGCCCCTGATAGGTACTGTCACCTTGTCACAAGAATGTCCCTACCCTTCACTCCACCTCCACCACTACACCTCACTCCACACTCCCTCATCTACCCCTCACTCCACCCCTTCCCTATCCCTCACTCAAGACCTCTCTCCCCTACTCCTCTCTCTATACCCCTCTCTTACCTCTCATTCCACACCCCCTCCCAACACCCCACTTCACAACCCCTCCGCTACACCTCACTCTACACCCCCTTCCTAGCTACCCCTCACTCCACAATCCCCTCTCTTACCCCTCATTCCACCCCTACCCGTTTTAATCCATGCTGTTGGCTGAAAAGACGAGATAATCTTTTAAGATACTTCAGAAAACTTGCGTCAGACTTAACAAATATTTACCCATAAATACGAAATAGTCTACCTGAGGCGGGAGCTTTTTTAATCCAACCCAAACATCAAATTACATCCTCATTACCCAAGCAGAATCATCAATACCAAAAAATATTTTACATATTAAATACCTTCACATTCTTCGTTTCTTGTTAAAAGGCCATATTTTCTATTATCGTCATAAACAAGGAAGTGAATCTCGTGTTATGGTCGGTGTGTTGTGAGGTGAGAGCCGCAAATCATACACTCGATAATCATAAAGTGATTGAAACTCTCCAGTATTCCACTGGTATGCCTGTCCTCTCCTCTTCTCCCCCTCAGCTTCCCATTCTACCTCTCCCCTTCCCCTACCCATCCCTTCGTGGGTTGTGAGGTGAGAGCAACAAATCATACACTCGATAATCATAAAATGATCGAATCTCCCCAATATTCTGCTAAGGTGCTTCCACCCACACCCTCTTTCCCCCTCTCCCTCTCAATCCTCCATTCCCACCAATCCCTTCACACTCCCTAACCCCACCCCAATCACAAAAATACCACTCAAAAAATGATCAAATCTCTCCAGTGTTCTGCTTTTGTGGCCCCTTCCCCCTCTCCCGCTGTCCCCATCCCCTCTCCCCGTACCCTTTATTCTCACCACCCCCGCCTCCAAAAACCCCATCACTATCCACTAAAGGCTTCCCTTTTTCCCTATGGTTTGTTCATTCAATTAAATATTTCCAGCATGGCATTGGGCTGTCAACATTGTATTTGAAAATGCGTGTTCTCTATTTATGCATTGTATATATATATATATATATATATATATATATATATATATATATATATATATATATATATATATATATATATATATATATTTAAGTTTATACATACCTTAAAGTCAGTGCATTCAAACATTACATACAACATTCCGAAGCGACATAAAAACACGTCTTACTTGGTCAGAATACCGACTCGAACTAGTTCTGCCTAAAACTCCGACAGGCCTCTAATATCCGAACCCGTTTTTCCATTACACTGCTCCCCAATTTTTCTTTTCTTCCTTTTCGGCGTTGGTTGTCAGTCCGCTAGAACTTGTAGGAGGAACAATTTCTAAGACTCAACTGAGTCAGTATCTAGGAAAATACTGCTACCTGATGGTCAGCCTAAATGTCTCGCTCGATTCTGATTTCCAGTTGACCAGACTCTATTTGCAGTCTAAATGGATGTTATTCAGTACCTATGTTGGGTGCTGCCTAAATGCCAGGCTCTGCATAGAGTCTGGACCAGTCGTCTCCAGCATCAAAGAGAGATGCTGTTTTATGCCGTGCATTCTGTGAGAGATGGGGAGGATGAGGGGAATTTCAATAAGGAAAGTTGCGTGAGGTTGATGATTTTTCCTGCTCATGTCTTCTTCGGACTGACTGGAGGGCTTTATTGAAGACTTCTTGTCGACGTCTTAAGGTTTAAATCCGTAGACCAGACATCGATGCATTGTTCTTTTTTTATCTCCCCTGCAAAATCCTCTCCTTTAGACGACACATTTGCACGGGGATCTCTCTATCTTCACATTTGATTAACTTGTCGTGATGTAGGACATCTCATTCTTTTCTGCCTTGTACTCTGTATGGGGTTATCACTTTTGTTATCAAGGATGGCTCTTTCCAATGTGATCTCAACTTTTAGCTTACTCCAATCTCAGTGGAATCATCCAATTTATAGACGGAATCACCGACGACATAAGTCCGAAGATGACAATTCAAGTCATAATCTCAACCCAAACCTGAGAAGGAATCATTCACTGCTGTTTCAGCTATCAGTTCTGCTCCCTGATGATGAAATGCTTTTACCTCGACCCACTTCGTGAATTGATCCACCATTGCAAGCACATATTTGTTGCCGTTCTTGTTTATGTTAAAAGGACCTAAGATATCTAAGTGGACTCTTTCCATTGGAACACCGGAATGGTAAGAAGTCATCTTGTATTTTGATTTATGATTGATCTTCTTATTCTGGTTACACACAGCACAGGAACGTACATACTGTGCGCAATCCTTCCGCATACCGTACCATTGGAACTTTCTACGGAGACGTGATAAAGTGTTGTCCCTTCCATTATGTCCACTTAATTGTAGATAATGGCACATTTTAAGGAATTGACTACTCATGTTTCTTGGACAATCAACAGAAGTCTATTCTCTTTCGTATTGCACTCACGCCAGTTGTAGTAAAGGTAACCATTCTTTTGGATTACTTGCCGTCGATTTATCCAGTAGAACTTAGTAGCTTTTCTTTATAAGAGAAGACCGCCATCATATGGATCGTCAGCTTCTTCGGATTTCCAACCAAAGATAGGTTTTAGATCAATATCATTTTGTTGACGTTTAGAAATGTCCTGCAGATTACATCCAGTAACCCATTCCGCATCTGTATTCGTCTGCTGTTCTGTTTGACTTTCTGGTAAAGGAACTAGGGGAGTTCCTTGATTCGGTTGACCGTTTTCAATGATGCCATCTTTGTCAGAATCACGGATATTTTGGTCAACCATTCGAGCCTTTGGTGTAAAACGTCTTGCCAGTGGAATCACACCATCTACTTCTTCTTCGAATCTGTGCCACTGCCTATGCGATCTTTGTCAATACCGCCACAATGTAGACTCGTCAGTTCTCTTCTAGCTTCGTAACAGTCACGAGTCCGGGACGCAGCTTAGACTATTGGTGTTGATATGCTTTCTTCCTGGCCTATGTACGAGAGTCATATCGTATCGGCTAAGTTCTTCCAGCCATCTGACCAACTGACCTTCAATAAGTTTAAATCGCATCAGCCAGGTTAGTGAGCTGTGGTCGGTCCGAATAAGAAAAAGTCTCCCAAGTAGGTAAGGGCGAAACTGCCTGGAAAACCGAATGATGGCTACCAATGGTGTTACAGAAACGCAAAAACAGATCACGAACTTTTGGTTGTAGCTTCTTTATTAATTCCTCTTTACTGCTGTCGACCCTGACGCATGGGGCCTGGGTAGATCTTTCTCTGGTGATGAGGGTTGGTTTATCAATGCAAAGAGTTTTTTACCGCCACTTGTTTCATTAAGTGTAGTTGGTTCATTGAATTTGTATTGTGATGCTTCTCCCTCACTTTCGCTTTCTGTATAGTCATCCTCATCACTTTCAGCGAGTTCAGGTATTCTGTAAGGCTTGGTATTCATCGCAGTATCAAAGGACTCATTATGGGCATTGTCCAGAATATGTTAAATTTCTTCACACGAGCCCAATATTTCACCTTTCTTGACTGTGATATGCGAATCAGTGTCATTGATACATACTATAATGCAAATGTCTCCTTCATTAAGCTTGCTGAGTCCATATGCGTTAAATGCAGACGGTCTGGCATTATTAAAGGTGCCTTAAGAAATAAACCTGGTATTCTATCCTCAAGTTGACACCTTACTTTAGTCCTCGTATGTGGAGGCTGAACTATTCGTGACCTACTATATATTCTGCAGACAATACTTCTTGACTCTCTATCTCTTTGCAAAACCGCCGGTATGGTTTCCCCGTTAAAAGAAACAACCTTGTTTCTTAGATCGATTGTTGAGTGGTATTTAGTGAGAGTTCCTAGTCCAAGAATGACGGGATCCGTTATGGGAGCAATATATACTGGCTCGTAATATTCTTTGCTTCCAGTCGTCAGTTTTATTCTTGGGACAAACTTTGTACACATTGTTTGGTCTTTGCCAGCACAAGAAAGACGAATAGTTTCTTTTAACTGTCCGTCTTTCTTGTGCTGGCAAATCGGCTTCCTGCTAACTCTGCGACTTCCTGACTGATGAGTGTCACTTGAGCTGTCAACAACTGCATTCGTAGAATAGTAAGCTATTTTAAGAGGAATTAAAAGGTTCCTCTCGTTTTCATCAGTCTTGTACTTTACTTCCAGTACTGCCTCGGTTGAATGGCCTGTCCTTGTGTCCATCTAGTTTCTTAAAGTTGTAGATACTTCACTTCTTTCCTGTGAATTTGTTGAAACTTGTTTGGCAGAAGAATCCTTAAAAGATTCTTTTTCATTAAGCTTCATGTTTCTATCTTTGGGTAGAATTTCTGCGGATACAACACTAGCTTTACAGGTCGCAGGTGTCTGGTTAACAGAAGAATCTATTATAGATTCTTTATTGTTTATTGTTAAACTTCCACCTATGATCTTTCTTCTTGGGGGGTTTCTTCTTGACTTTGTACTGTGTGTCCAGCTTCAAGACTTGTGGAAATGGCTGTTCCTTGGTCGGACAATGGCCACTTACTTCGACCGGCGTGAGTTTAAAGACAAATTTTGCTTTGCTCCCGGCAACGACTTTGCCTCTTCCCAATCAGGCATCATGTGACCTTCTCTTTTGCAGTGGAAGCACACGGAAGGTCTTGATGGAAATTCTCGCTTTGTTTGTCGTGGGCTCAAACACTTTCGACTGAAATGGCCTTCTTTCCTGCAGTTGAAACATACAGTAGGTCTTTCTGAAGAACTCTGTAATCTCTGTGTAGAGATTTTTGTTTCTCGGCGGCGTAAATTTATTTGAAATCTTCACGAAATTCTTTACAAAATTTGCCAGTATGCCCTTTATAACAGCAATGGTCTGGCGTTTTTGTTTCTGTTGACACTTTTCTTACTGTTGGATCTTCATTCTCAAATGAAACACACCTAGGTTTCCGGTTTCCACCATAGACGGCTTTTTTGATTGCAGAAATATTCTTTTGCAAGCTGCAAAGCTTCGTCCAAGGATCATGGTAAGCGACTCCTAATCATTGTTGCTGCCTCTTTATCTGCAAGTCCTTGGCAGAATTTCCGGATAACTTCCTCGTGCATATATTCGTCTCCAACTTCAATGAATGCATCAGCACCCATTGCCTGTACTCTGTCAGCCCATTCATCTATGCTTTCTTTCGATATTGACGAAGTTGTCCAAACTGGCTACGCAGCGAATGTGGAAATTCAGTTCTACCAAAGCGTTTTCTGAACTTTTGGAACACTTTGTTGGCATTCCGGTAATTCCTGTTTGTAGGTCCATCCTTAACGAAGGCGTCCAGTGCTTTGCCTTCCACCAGTATTAAAAACATATCCAACTTCTCTGTTTCAGTCCACTTTGCATTCTGCGCATAGATGTTGAATTGCACCTCGAATGAGTCAAAATTTGTTGACCCATAATACTTGTTGGGCTTCGGAAGGGCACTTCGCCGATCACGATTCGGGACACTGGTAGACTCCTTTCTCTTCTGTACTCATCAGAGAGCGATTCTTGAGAAAGTCCACCAGCTCTTGTACTTGCTTTCACATCGAGATGTTGAGTTGGATAAATATTATTTGTAGTCATGGTTTGATGCTGGGCTTGGTCGTGCTGTTGCTGACTTCCTTCTACAGCTGAGAATGGCATCCTTGGTGGTGGATACACATACTCCCCAACGGTGACAGGAAATGCTTGTGTTGAGGCATAGGGACAGTACTTGTGGCTGGCATTGTAAAAGTGGATGAGACACAAGCCATTGCGGTCCCTTGTTTTGGTTGCCATGACTATGTTCCCCATTCACCGATGATTGGACGTCAGTTTGCACCCCTTGACTGACGAATGTCTTCTGTGCACGGTGATTTAAAGCCTCTTCTATGGCATTTAGCTGGTCTAGAAGTTGTTGGAATTGAGTTATGGTCATACAATTCGATTCCAACTGTGTCATTCTCTGCGTAGTTTCATGAATCCTGTGTTCAGTAGATTCCTCTTTCCACTTCAGGAATTCACATCGTTCGTATAAGAATTGCATGTCACGTCTCATGTATTCAATTTCCATTTCTATGTTGGTGAGCTTTTCCTTTGTTTTAGCAATAGCAGAAACATTTTCATGCAACATGTGGTTCTTTAGTTGTTCTGCGATGTCCAGTTTTCTGTATTCCAGTTGAACCGAAGACTCTATTTCGACACCTAGCGAAGGGTCTCTCGTGATACCTTTCAACAATTGTTGCACGTTTCCCGCTATTTCTTGTTTGACCATCTGTTGCATCCGATCAACGAGGACAGGGATTAGATGCCTTTCGAAGTTTTCTATCAAGTCGTCATGTTCACTCCCTCATTCTGCATCTTTATTTCGTTTCGGCGAATCCTCAGAAATAGAGTACTGCTGTAATTCTGGTGTTATATGCTTACCAGCCGTTTTCAGAACAGTCGGTGAGCTTCTTTGGTATGGAATTGTCGAACCGTATTCATTCTTTCACTTTCTAGCATTGGAGGCACTGGCACTGGAAAGCCAACATCAACACGTTGTACCGGAGGTGGCTGATCAGTAAATTCTCTGCATAACGCCATAGGTGGTTGAGGAGCTGAAGATACTTTAATATTGTCTCTGCTTGTCCTTGGTAGGGCAACTGTTGAAAACACTTTGGCGTTCAACCAAGTATTGTGCAAAGAAGTAATGGGATTATCAACATCCAACTGCCTTTGGGATGTTGACAAAAATGGACCAGTATACAATCGAAGATCTGTAACCACAGTATCAGATGGACTATTTAGACTACCCTTGCTTAAAGCTTTCATGATGAAATCCACGGTAGCTAAGCCTACCATCCTAACACCAAGAAAACTAATTTTCGTTGCCGTGTAGACATTCACAAGCTCTTCGGTTTTTCGCGGTGATGTTCTTCTGTTTATATTGGAAGCCATTGTTAAATATAGCTCGTAATATATATAATTAGTTCCGATTTTGTTAATACACCAGTCTAAAGATATTCTTTCTGTAATTTCTTTGTCTGGGATTAGTGTCAACTCGCTAATTGCAATCAACTTGCCCTCTGTATCAGTCCACAACATAGCTTCACTCTCGCCCCATCAACAGTTTCTCTAAAAGCAGCCCTACCATTGGCCCACTTTCTTTTGATTGACAAGAGCTTATCTTACTTCCTTCTGGAAGTTTTACGCCAGCACCCCTCTTCGAGTTCATTAGCATTTTCAGCATGAAGCAGTAAAGAGCAAAATACAAGCAAGCGCTTGAAAAATAGCAGCAAAGCATCCCTCCACCTCCCCTCCACCACCTTTCTCTATTACAGCTACTTAATGTTATGTGTTTTTCTTTGGAAGATATATAAAGCTTTATATAGTTTCCTTAGTGGACAGAAATATTGTATTAATGTATTATGTAAAAATTGAACTCGTAAAGGTTCTAGAAAGCAGGTTTTAAATGTGCGAATAAATATGTACCCACACCAGTTGTTTTACTATGTCGTCCGTTCATCATTATTAGTGCGCCTAGAGACACTGATAAAAACTATACTAGAGCTTAACGTTGCAAAGCAGCATAGAACTCGATAAAGTTTTAAAAGAGTATAAGGCAAAAATAAAAATCCAAATAAGATTGTTGTACAGTTGTGATATAGTCAATGTACTCAAAATAATGCTCTAGATCTGCAAGTTTTGTTCCAGTTTTTGTTGAAAATTTGTTGACACCAATAATAAATAAAAACAAACTTATTACTATATGCGCTACCTGATTTTATGAACTTTCCGAAGTATAAACAGATGTTATAAAATTAAACTTACAAGACTCCGTGTTAGATTCTTGCACAATTGGTAAAAAGCTGAAACTGAGAGTCTTGGTGCAACACAGAAGAATCTGGGCGAGATTCTTGAATCTTTATGCCAATTATTATTACTACTTGGACTAAATTGAAATAAATCACTTGCGGCAATAAATAAAGAGCTTTTAGGTACAAGAATCCTTTTAGGTACAAGAATCGTTAACTAGATATAAAACTGAACTAATACCACAAGTTCAACACATTGGGACGAATCCTGAATGAAAATTAAACGAAGTTTTAGTGTATCAGGATACAAATTATTTCTTTTTTTTTTCTTTTTTAAGATTTAGAGTTATTATTTTTATCCAAAAATGCTAATTATTTCGATGCATATAGAGTTCAATATATATCTAAAGTCAATTTTAAACTAATGAAATTCAATACATTCTCAATATTCCATGAACATGCCGCCCGAAAAACACTCTGCATTTTGTTTTATAATATGCAGCTTATAATATCTATCCGAAAGTTAATTAAATCCAGACGTAAACACAGTTCAATACATATGCAGAATTTGGTGACAAGTGTCTGAATCTGACAACAAGATTCAGCAAAGGGTATAAATTGAATCTAAATACAAGATTTAGAAAATGGTGTATTTTCTAACATTAAAATTTACGGTGCACGATACGGTAATACATTCAATATTGAAACATAAGCAATATAGTTAATTCATTTTCAAAAATGAATATCTGAATCTTAAACAGGATTCAGTTATTGTCACAGTTTGATCCTGAAAACACCAGCACTGTTCAAGTTCTGATGCTAATTCCAGGTAATTATCGCATTTAGCTATTGGTCATCTGACTGCAAAATTTTCAAAATCTATATCGAAAAATATTTGCAAAATAACCGAAATAATATTTAAATTAAGTCAACAGTGAATAACATTGGTGAGTATTTCATAGGTTTGCGTAGAAAATAAACCGTGAGACGGGATCGTACCACGATGACACGACACGAACCTGCATTTTCGCCCATTAAATGTCAAAGTCAAAAGCTCGCTAAATTCCAGCGAAATTTCTTGATACTTTCAGATATGAAAAGCTTCAATAGAGATAAATACAATTACATTCAAAAATGATGTTCACATTATAGAATATATTGGCCCGAGCCGGGATCGAACCACCAATCTTCTGCTTACGTGTCCTCTACTCTGCCAAGTGAGCTACAGAGGCAGGTCTATTGAACCATCTGATAATGACATACATAGTTAGACTAAATAGGCTCCCATAGCCATTTCATAGTCCTAACATAGTAATATAGCCATATGATGTTACATAGTCACATAGTGTCACTGATGTTACATAGTGTTACATGATGATACATAGTGACACATGAAATTACATAATGTTACATGATGTTACAAATTGTTACATAATGTTACAGAGTTGCATAATGTTACATAATGCTACATAATGTTACATAGTGTTACGTAGTGTTACATAGTTACAAAAGTTAAAAAAAGTCTTTTACCACGACTCTTTTGCCAATTCGTCTCCATGTGTACTCCAGTTAATCTGCCCCTTTCCTATGTGTCTCCAGCCAATCTTTCACTTCCTTTTTTTCAAAGAATAATCAATATTTCACTTTGTCTCCTATGTGTATTCCAACAACTCTTTCACTTGTTCTTCATATAATATCCAACAACAGCACAACAGCACAAAAGTACAACAGTACGACAGCAAGAACAATTGTTTCACTTGTTTTCCATGTGTATCCAACAGCAGCCACAGCATGAATGAAACACATGTCCGCACACACTGTGCTCTTATAGGACTGCTGAATCCTGTCCTAGGGCGGTGTGGGTCCCCAAATAGAGGACCCCGGGGGGGCCACTGGGTAGGATAGACAGATGGTGGAAGTCCTCACATGGAGGACGGGGGGGGGGGGGGGTCCGTACATATTATGTTCTATGGGGGGGTCCCCATAGTATGATAGACAGATGGTGGAAGTCCTCACATGGAGGACTCGGGGGGGGGGATCACCATGATATGATATGAAAGTGATGCCCGAGGGCGGGATCGATCCACCGACCTTCAGATCATGGGCCCGCTTACGAGTAATCTGCTCTACCAAGTGAGCCATTCAGGCCGGAAGGTTAATGTTCGGGAAAACTTTCTTCATATACGGTTTGGTTCACATGACACATGATTGACAGGTCACGTGACTGACAGGTCACGTGACTAATGACGCCATGATGAATAACAGGTGACCTAGGGTTAGGGTTAGGCTGCTTAGGAGAGTCTTACGTTAGTATGACGTCATTATGATGTCAATATGACGTCATGACGTCATGACGTCATGATGACGTCATTGTGACGTCATTGGCACGGCCGCGCGCTCAGATCTATCAATCTGATCCACCACCCCTTTCTGACGTCATTATGACGTCATTATTACATCACTGTTTTAGTGTGCCCATGGGCGTTCTAAAACATTCATGACGTCACTGTGTTAGTATGCCCATCATATATTGTTTTAGGACGCCCATCATACAACTACTCTTCCTGTTCCAGAACCGCTGTTTTCCTACTACTCACAATTATACGGAACAGTTCACTATGATATCAATTTCAGAGAAACGTGGTAAAAGGAGTTTTGAGTTTGGGGTTTCTTTAGAAGAGATAAAAGGAGTGCAAAGTTTCTGAGATTTCCGGTCACTCGTTCACAATTGTAGTGGACATTACTTGTGCTTTCACATTTTCGTGTTGTGTTCCTAGCACACGGATCCTAATCCCTCAGGTGTACACGGGTTCTAAGCCCTCGTGTACACGGGTTCTATTCTCTCGGGTACACGTGTAGACGGATCCTAAGTCCTAGTTCTACAAATTATATATATATATATATATATATATATATATATATATATATATATATATATATAGAGAGAGAGAGAGAGAGAGAGAGAGAGAGAGAGAGAGAGAGAGAGAGAGAGAGAGAGAATTTATATATCAGATTTTTTTCCATCCAACAACCTGTCAAATTGCACTCACAACGCGCTTGTATAAGACATATGGTGTACTCATTCAGCAAATGTGGGAGGCTGTGATCAGTGACATATTTTTTTTCCTACAGAATCCATTGAACATCCAATCAAAATATAAGTACTAGTACAAAAGTATTTCAGTAGCAACGCTATCTGGATTGAAGAAAATTCATTGTATATCTCAGAAATATGAGGTGATCATAACTCCCTCCCCTTCCCCTTTATCACACTTCCCCTCCCCTGTCTCCCTTCCCGTCTTCCCCCTCTCCTACCCCTTCATCACACCTTCCCCCTCCCCTCTTCCTTTACCACACCTCCCCCTCTCCGTTCTCCTCCCCTCCTCCTTTATTTCACCTATCCCTTCTCCACTCCTCGCCCCCCCCCCCTTCCCGCCCCCCCCCCGCTTTGCCACACCTCCCCCACCCGGCCCGCATCTCTCAGACAAGGCAGTTACAGACACTGTTACACCTCCCCTTTCCCCTTCCCCTCTCCCCTCCTCGCCCCCCCCCCCCCCTCCGCTTTGCCTCACCTCCACCCCGCAGCTCTCCAGCAGGTCAGTTAGGGTCACCGTTACACATCTTCCTCTCCCCTTCCCTCTCCCCTCCCCCTCCCCTCTTCCCCTCTCCCCCCCCCTCTCCTCTCCTGCCCCTCCACCCCCCGCCCACCTTTGCCACACCTCCACCCCGCACCTGTCCCAAACAAGTCAGCTACAGTCACCGTTACACACTGCAAGACACAGAATAGCCTTGAATATTGAAAACAACTACAAGTGTATGCCCGCGTCAGATTATTATGAAAAAAAACATACATGAAGCAGTTTAGATACAACGAGGCAGTAAATAAGAGAAGTCATCTAAGTGTAGCAGGTTTATTGTGACTTCAGGGACTTGCACGCTTGCGGTGTGCATACCCCATTCGCTTGATTTCACCCCCTATTATCCCTTAACAACGCATCTCTGAATGTTTCAATTTTTCATTTCCTAATTCATAATTTTTTAAAATTACGGGTGACTAATTGTTAGCACTGAAAGACCCCGAATATTAAGGCCATGAGAAAAGCCCGTCGTATGATATTGGATAAGCTATCATTTTAAATAACTTATAAAGATAATTAAAATAAATTAAATTTATCATCTAACAAATAACAACAAAATTGAACGGTACACGAGAATCGCTTCATTTTCTCGGAATAAAAGATATTTTGACATTGGTATGATGGAGAGGATGTTGGTTGTGTTACACCTGGTGGGCATTCAGTTAGCACAGGGTTTGATTACTGGAACACCCACCGTGACCCTCCCGGAATACGGCACTATTAACGGCGGGTTTGTACAGGACGGTCCGTTGACGTTCACACGTGTGAATTCATTCCTGGGTATACCTTACGCGAAGGCACCAGTGAACAACTTGAGATTCCAAGCACCGGAACAGCACCCTGGATGGGAGCCAAGAACATACGTGGCTACGTCATACAAGCCACCGTGTGTCCAGTTAAAGGACGGTATCCAGAGAGGTGCGGAGGACTGTCTTTACCTCAATGTGTTTGTGCCAGGGGTCATGGGTTCGAACCCAAACACTCCACTTCCGGTCATGATTTTCATCCATGGTGGTCATTATACTTCCGGATCGGCTCAAGATTACCGTGGTGATCAAATCATCAGTGACCTTGACCATCAGGTCATCCTGGTCACCATTAGTTATCGTCTGCGTGTCTTCGGCTTCCTCACGTCCGGTGATGACGTCATTCCCGGCAACATGGGCCTCAAGGATCAGGCATTCGCCATTAGGTGGGTCCACGAAAACATCGCGCATTTTGGAGGTGACACTGGGAGAGTGACACTATTCGGACAAGGCGCTGGTGGCGCATGCGTAAAGGCGCACATTTTAAGCGCCACGAACAGAAACCGGTTCGACAGAGCAATCATTCAAAGCGGCTTATCTATGTGGACACTACCCGATAAGGCTTATCACACTGATTTATTCCACGAGTACGGCGCCTCGCTCGGTTGCCATGGAGACAATGCCAACATTCTCCAGTGCTTGCAGAGCGCAGACGCGGATGACGTCATCGAGGCCGCGCGTACGTATGCGTACACGGCTAAGCATTCGGACGTCTTTAGCATCCCCGTAATAGACGGAGAATTTTTACACACCACTCCGCGCGAAATTCTCCAGGCTGGAAACTACAGTAGTGTTGATCTTATTGTCGGATTCAACAGCGACGAAGGGACGATATGGTTCGACAATGCTAACGCGACAACTATAAGGAATTTCGTGGCTAACGGTATCCCAGCTGGTCACGCGGCTATGGCTAGGGGTCTGGGTTATTGTGTCCACACCACCGTGTCCGAGTTGGGCACGTTTTATGATCAATCATTCACACATGCAATCAATATAGAGGGAATAACCAACGTCAATGATTTAACAGAAATGGTGAAAAATCAATACATTCCTAATGACGCGGATGCTTTATATAACGGGCGGAGAATCCTGGACGCGGTGCGGGACAGTGCGTACGTCGCGGAAACGCTTGATATGGTGGAATATCTAGCTCTCGGCGGGGCGCGTGTCTATGTCTATCATTTCAGTCACAGGACTGAGGCCCTGGGTGGTAGCACGCCAATGGGGCTACAGTTGGGGGCACCTCATGGTGGAGAGCTGCCGTACGTGTTTGGCGAGGCCCTGCTTGGGGATTTTACGGATGATGAGAGGAAGATATCCCAGGCTATGATTCAGGCATGGACCACGTTCGCTGAGGACGGGTGAGTAGTCGTCGTGGACAGACGGAAGGGGGGAGGGGCGTTATCGGGGGTGGGTGGGGTGGAGAGGATTATTTCTAAACGATTTATGGAAAAAAAAGTAGTGCAGATGTGTTTGTGCTGGTTAGACTTTTGCAAATGGCTAAAAACAAACCAGAGGTATTAGGACAAAAGTTCAAGGTGTTTGTGTGGGCAGGGGGTGGAGGAGGGGGAGGGGGAGAAGGGGTCACACTCACGTACAACTGGTTACCATGCGGGTCCATAACTTTTTTTAAAGGACCCTTAAACGCGGAGTGCTAAGTCTGAAATGACAACCCCTTTCTTCACCAAAACACGGGGCGTAATTCCAAAAGAACCACCTGTTGTGGGAAACGCGGAATACTGACTGCAGATATCCTTCCTTTTAACTTATCTGGCACTCCGCGCCGACCGCATCTATCCTCAAAATTACCCCCCCCCCCCTCCTCTTTTCGTGTTTTTTTTTTGCACGCGCACTGTATCACATAGAACACCAAATGCCCACCCCTCCCTCTCCCTCAGGCACAAAAGGCATGTAACAACTGGCCCCCCCCCCTCACAAACAGCACAAACAGCACCCCCACTCCTACTCACTTTGGAAATCGTAGTCCTGCGCATTTCAAACACACAACAAGAATAACAACCCAGTTAGCACCCCCACATTTAGCCCACGTCGGCTATACGTGGGACGTCCCGTGTTCCCACGTCGGCAATACGTGTGCTTTTTGTGGGTTGTCCCATGTAATTACATGGGCGCTTGGCGATTTTGAAACACGTTCCGACGTATAGCCCACGTGGGCTGTCCCACGTTGGCTATGCTTTTGACAGCCAGCGTTCCAAAATAAATTTGTAACAATTCGTAACATCCCATTTAACATGTCGCCTGACCGTTACTTGAACTATTGACCATTAATCTTTCAAACTACACTACAACCCACCATTCTGATTTTGTTTAGCAACTGACGAATCGTACTTACCTGGGATTGAACCGGGAACCTCTAGCATCCTACGCATCGACCTTACCTCTACGCCACGGGGGATCCATGCAATAATCAATGTTATTCTTCCCCTAAAAGCTTCACGTCCTCAGCAAATTATTTTTTACAGTGTCCATTTTGTTAACTGTTTGCTGTTTACTTTTATAATTATTTGTTTAACAAAAATCGTTGTGTTCTGCTTTTATACTGGGTATTTGCTTACATGGAATATCATTTAGATATCCTAATATAATAAAAATATTTTTAAAAAATGAATGATGTCTAAATTCAACGTTAGATTTTGCAGTTATATATTATATGATAAATAGTATCTGAAATTTGTCAAAAAAAGGTATTTAGTTTATATGGTTTTCCATGACGGTCCAAAACACAGCATCCAATAATATTGATTTATCATAATGCTCCAATGCAAAACGTTGGGTATACGTGGGAGTAAGAGGGGTCATCCGACAGTGGGACATCCCACATAATGCCCACTTGAAGCCGACATATGACAGCCGATGTGGGCTACACGTGGTCTGTCCCACGAAGGCTATACGTGGGAGTAAGAGGGGGCATCCGACAGTGGGACATCCAACATAAAACCCACGTACAGCCGACGTTGGACAGCCGACGTTGGCCACACGTGGGTTGTCCCACGTAGGGTATACGTGGGAGAAAGAGGGTACGCCGCACCGTGGGACATGCCTCTTGTTGCCGACGTATAGCCGACGTTGGCTGTACCACTTGGGCTATACATGGGCTGTCCCATGTTGGCTATGCGTAGGCATTAGGTGGGACAAAGTGTAACTGGGACATCCCACATATAGCCCACGTGTATCCGATGTAGGACGTCCCAGGTCCCACATCCCACATAAAGCCAACATAATGCCAACATCGGCTATGCGTTGGAGAAAATCTTGTGCTAACTGGGAAGATGTCCGGATGACTCATCATATGCAGAAATGGCTTTGATTTGTCTTACTGAATATATCATTGATGGTAATGAAGACAATCCCCCCTCCCCCCAGTTCCCCCCCCCCCCCCCACCTATGTGCTTTGTCCTGCAGTTTTCCACAGTAGTATCCCTGCAGTCTGTGAGGTCATGATTAAATACGATCACAGAAAGTTTTAAATTTATTTAAACTAAATGAATTGCAGTCAGTGAAACTGGTCAACTTGATTTGAAAACAGGGGATTATCCCAGTATCTCGAAATTACAGCCTGTTAAAATTATTAAAATTGAAAATTTAATAAATTCTTTGCGAGGCAAACACCTTAGTAAACATTCAAACTGCAGTCTGAGCTGCAGTCTGAGTAAAAAAGGAGAGCGGGCGGGGGAAGGGAAGTAGATGGGGGAGGGGGGGGGTCGGATGGGGGAGTGGAGTGGTGGGTTGGAGGAGAGGATGGGTTGGGGAGTGATGGGTGATCGGCTGTTTTTTTTTTTTTTTTTTAATATATTGCGAGTAATGAGGTTGAATGAGAAAAGAATGCATTTTGGTGTCTGACAAGCCTCGTTTAGGATCCGAAATTTACAAGGTAACAGCTTATGGCCAAAGAGGAGGATTTTTTTTATTTTGAACTCCGAGTTTTGAGGAGGGGATGGCGCATTGTTTACTGGTGAACAAAAAAAAAAAGAAAGAAACAAAGAAAGGAAACTTTTCACTAGAATCCCCGGGTGAGACCACCCCGGAATAAGACCAGCCTTATTACCAGATTTTTGTGTATCGTTTGAGAAATCGTTGTTTTAGTTATTTTCTCCCCACCTCGCCTACAGTATTTTATATAAATGTTCAGCGTTCACCCATCCACGTTACAGAGGAAAATTGTGCTTTAATCCATTGCTAAAGGATCGAAAAAAAAAGAACCAGTCTTGCTTTTGGTTGCAGCACACCAGTGTACCACGACCTCGGCTATAACCGCTTCACGTGGCCGACCTACACCACAGCTGACCGGAAATTAGTTGTTTTCGACGCGCAAACACTGTCCACACTAGGGGGCGCCGTGACGCAGGCGGAGACCACGTGGCTACCCGTGATGCAATTCTGGCGCTCTGTCCGTAACGCCGTCACGTACCGCACTGACGGATCTGACGACCTCACTGACGGACGTGACAACATAGCGGACACCACCGAGGATCAGGGTACTGACGAGATACAAAGCCCGGAAGTGACGTCAGAGAAAACAGAGAGGCCGCGAGGCGAGTCACGTGAGGAGAAAGAACCGGAAGTGGGAGAGAAGCGGGGTATGTTTACTCTACTGTCTTATACGAGTCCGTTGTGTGTTACGTGACCGTCTCTGGTTTGTCGGAGTCTTTTGTGACACAATGGTTTCATAAAGTCCCCTTGCATAATAACGCTGGATTTATCATCCTGTTCTTTAGTTGGTTGAATTAAGTTATCGTGCTGTTAATTTGTGTGTTTATTTCTGAATATTGTTTTCTTTAACTTAAAATGTTATTTTTTATTTTAGAATCTTCAGAAATGGAAACTGAATATCTGAAGCTAAACGAATTAGATGTAAGTTGTGGTGATCTTGCTTAAGTTACACCTCAAAGACTAAGTGCAGTGGTAGATCCACAGAAACAGATGGGTGGGTGGGGGAGTGGTTGGGGGTTGTTATGGGAGGGGGTGGGGGTTTCGAAGTCAATTTTACCTTTACATTTCTCAAGAAGATTTTCTTTAAACTTATTATTCTATTCAATTTTGCTCCCCCTCCCCTTTCCGTCCCTTCCCACCCCCTCCCCTCCCCCATATGCTATAGTACGAGGTACCACCCCTTCCTGGACATAAGTGGAGTTGAAGGATGGTTGGGAGCTGGCGGGGGGGGGGAGGTAACGAGGGATGGGGGTTTAGCAGCGGGTATGCATTTCCCACTTAAAAAATGGTCAATTCTTTTAATTTATTCCCACTTGCAAACATAGTTTGCAAATGGGTATGCTTTGCAAAGAATTCTGGTCGTTTATTCCTTCCTTTTTTTCCCTCACGGAAGTTTCCAAAAAACTCCTCCTACGCTATTTGACGGAGGACGATGAAATTTAGCACAGAGATAGAGGGTGACGAGATGTCGTAAAATCCGCAATTTTTTTTTACCTTGACCTTCAAGGTCAAGGTCAAATTGAGGTCAAAGTTTTTTTACCACAAATTGGTTTCCAGAAAACTCCTCCTACAGAAAGACGGCATTTGGCAGAAACATAGAGGGTCATGAGTTGTCGTGAAATCCGCAAATTTTTTTTTACCTTGACCTTCAAGGTCAAGGTCAAATTGAGGTCAAAATAGTTTTACAAAAACCTATTCCATCACGAAAACTTGCTGGAAATAGCGCTCAAATCCTTGTTTCAACACGTGTACAGTGTCAGTAGGCAGTAACATCATTGATGGAATCTCGACATTCAGTGTCAAGGTCAAGGTCATGTGACTTTTGTATATTGAAATCCCTTAGAGACAAATCGTCCATTATCTCGAAAACGGTTAGAGATAGAGCGATTTTGAGCTCATTTTCGACCCTTTGGGCCTAAAAGACGATATATAAGAGGTACCTCGGTGACCTTGACCTCCTCCGTCATGGTCAAGGTCAAAAACCGGAAGTTGCCCATTATCTCGAAAACGGTTAGAGATAGAGCGATTTTGAGCTTATTTTCGACCCTTTGGGCCTAACAGACCATATATAAGAGGTACTTGGGTGATCTTCACCTCCTCCGTCATGGTCAGGGTCAAAAACCGGAAGTTGACCATTATCTCGAAAACGGTTAGAGATAGAGCGATTTTGAGCTTATTTTCGACCCTTTGGGCCTAAAAGACGTTATATAAGAGGTACTTGGGTGACCTTGACCTCCTCCGTCATGGTCAAGGTCAAAAACCGGAAGTTAACCATTATCTCGAAAACGGTTAGAGATAGAGCGATTTTGAGCTTATTTTCGACCCTTTGGGCCTAAAAGACGTTATTTAAGAGGTACCTCGGTGACCTTGACCTCCTCCGTCATGGTCAGGGTCAAAAACCGGAAGTTGACCATTATCTCGAAAACGGTTAGAAAACTGGATTCGATTATTTGAGATTACATTATGCTTACTTCGATGTGCTTGTTCATGACAATAATTCGGAAGCTGACAATTAAGTAGTATGAAAAGGACAGTTCTGGGTCACTTGATGACGTCATACTGTCTGGAAGTGACGTCATCATGTCTGGAAGTGACGTCATAGCGTCTGGACCGGAAGTGGTGTCTAGACCGGAAGTGGTGTCTAGACCGGAAGTGCTGTCTAGACCGGAAGTGTTGTCTGGACCGGAAGTGACGTCATCATGTCTGGACCGGAAGTCATGATAAGCGTTAGGATAGGCGCGACCCTCTGTGACGTCATCATGACGTCATACTGAGATGATGCTGTCTGGAGCGAAAGTGGTTTGGCCGAGTCAATCAACATGAAGCCAATGAACTCCACCTGTCAATCATCATGACGTCACTAGTCACGTGACCTGTCAATTATCGGTCATGTGACCCTAACCCTAGCAAGACTTCCAGACCACTTTTTGACGTCATACTGACGTCCCTTCTACCATCTGTCTATCATACCTTCATAATACACATTCATAATACACTCTATGGTTTAGGAGTAGGCTGCCCATACCCGGGGCTCGAACCACCAACCTTCTGAGCATGGGTCCGACCAGGAGTCCCACGCTCTAACAACTGAGCTATTCCGGACTGAACAAGAATGTATTGTGAAAACATGCCATGTAAGGCTATAATGCACGATAAATTTCAGACTGCACTCGTTCAGAGCGTGGGGGAAACCGATCGATAAAATTTCAGAGTGCACTCGTTCAGAGCGTGGGGAAAAAACCGATCGATAAAAATTTTTAGAGTACACTCGTTCAGAGCGTGGGGAAAACGATGGTTCTGCCAAACTTGATGACGTCATACTGTCTGGAAGTGACGTCATACTGTCTGGAAGTGATGCCGGTTCTGCCACACTTGATGACGTCATACTGTCAATCATTGTGACATGAGGTGTCATAATGACGTCATAGTTACACCTTAGTAACGCCTTGGTTACGCCTTAGTTACCTTAGTTACGCCTTAGTTACGCCTTAGTTACCTTAGTTACGCCTTGGTTACGCCTTAGTTACGCCTTAGTTACCTTAGTTACACCTTAGTTACGCCTTGGTTACAGTGGTTACACCTTAGTTACGCCTTGGTTACAGTGGTTACACCTTAGTTACGCCTTAGTTACGCCTTAGTTACCTTAGTTACTCCTTAGTTACGCCTTAGTTACGCCTTAGTTACCTTAGTTACGCCTTAGTTACGCCTTAGTTACGCCTTAATTACCTTAGTTACGCCTTAGTTACCTTAGTTACTCCTTAGTTACGCCTTAGTTACGCCTTAGTTACGCCTTGGTTACCTTAGTTACACCTTAGTTACGCCTTAGTTACCTTAGTTACTCCTTAGTTACGCCTTAGTTACCTTAGTTACGCCTTGGTTACGCCTTAGTTACCTAAGTTACGCCTTAGTTACGCCTTGATTTCCTTAGTTACGCCTTAGTTACGCCTTAGTTACGCCTTAATTACCTTAGTTACGCCTTAGTTACCTTAGTTACGCCTTAGTTACGCCTTAGTTACCTTAGTTACGCCTTAGTTACGCCTTAGTTGCGCCTTAGTTACATCTTGTTTGCGCCTTAGTTACCTTAGCTACGCAAAAACGAGATAACTTTTGTTGTAGTTGAGCGATTTGCATGAAAATTTTACCGTTTGATTCAGTTTTATATCTAGTTTTAACATTAAGTGATCACAGGCTATTTACGCCGGTGGTTGTATGCATCATGGATTCACCTTAAAATTTTTTAAACTTAAAAGTAAGATAACTTTCGTTATGGTTGACCGATTTGAATGAAAATTTCACCGTTGGATTCAGTTTGATGTCTTAGTTTTACAGTAGTTTATGCATAGGTAGGTTGTTGGAATGGCGCGCGCCCACCATTTAAACATGTGTTTGAATAAGTTTTACGTCAAACTATTGTTCAACAAGTTGTTTAGCAATTGTACAACAATTGTTCAACAAGCTGTTGTTGAACATGTTCAACATGTTGTTGAACATGTTCAACATGTTCAACATGTTCAACATGTTCAACATGTTCAACAAGTTGAACATGTTCAACATGTTCAACATGTTCAACAACATGTTCAACATGTTCAACATGTTCAACAACATGTTCAACAAGTTGAACATGTTCAACATGTTCAACATGTTGTTGCACAAGTTGAACATGTTCAACATGTTCAACTTGTTCAACAACATGCTGTTTAACAAATTGTTCAACAAGTTGTAGTTCAAGCAAAGAAAAAACAAGACATATGTTGAATAGGTTTATTAATACATTTAAATACACTTAAATACACTTAAATACATTTAACTACACTTAAATACACTTAAATACACTTAAATACACTTAAATACATACAGCTTAAATCTTTAACAATATTACAATATTTGTTGATCTACAAAGTCTTTATTATAAAGTTTAGTCAAATAAGTCTATTTTTCTTCATCTGCTTCACTCTGTTCACTGGCATCCATATCACTTTTTTCGTCGCTGCTTTCATCTTCCTCCTCCTCATCTAGAAGCTCTTCAAAGAATGCATCGTTTCTTCTTATAGCCGCCTTTAGTGCCTTTGAATACTCGTAATGTTTTTCATCAACAAAGTAATTGAAGTCTTCTAAAATGGTTTCATAATGTTCGTTTTGTTGTAGACGTTGGGCATATTTGAATAGTCTCATAAACAGTTGTTTAAGTCGACGCTTATAAATGGGTCGAAAGTCATCACTTGCTATGTCACACGCATCTTCAAGCCCTTGTTCTTCATATTCTGAAACCTTTTCTTGAAATTTGGTATCATATTCATCGTAGACTTCTTGAACCATATCATACCAAACAGAGTCTGTTTCTGACTCACTTTCAGAGTCTGTTTCTGACTCACTTTCAGAGCTGCCGTCATTATCACCCTCAACACAATGTTCCATATGTTTGAACAAAGCTTCTTGACTGTTGTATAACGCACCACATTCTGTACAAGCATGTGCATTCTTTTCAGTCATGTTGACGCTTTGACTTTCCATAGAAGACTCATCTAAAATTTCAGTGATAGGTGGTTTTACAGGGTTTTCCACATCTATCTCCAATTCTTCTTCTTCTGAAGTGTGAGCATTCTTTAAGTGCCTTTTAAGACTTTGTGGCCAATTGTAAGATTTCAAACAAATGTTGCATTTATACATCCTTTCGGTTCAACATGCACTTTTCAAATGATGAAAAAAGCCTTTAAACATAGCCTTATATACAACTTGTTGAACAACATGTTGAACATGTTCAACATGTTGTTGAACATGTTGTTGAACATGTTGTTGAACATGTTGTCTATGCCTAGGGGAGTTTAACGTCATGACGTCATTATGACGTCATCATTATGACGTCATTATGACGTCATCATTATGACGTCATAATGACGTCATTGGAACAGGCGCATGCTTTGTCAAAAACTGACTCAGCAGAATTTATTGCTGTTTGATATGGATGAAATGCATGTCTCACTCTTCCTTTTATGCTACTTAGATGTAATCAAAATATGGTGTGTAACTCGTCAAAATCAGCAATTTTTACAAGTTTGGCATTTTTGACGAGTTACACACCATATTTTGATTACATCTAAGTAGCATAAAAGGAAGAGTGAGACATGCATTTCATCCATATCAAACAGCAATAAATTCTGCTGAGTCAGTTTTTGACAAAGCATGCGCCTGTTCCAATGACGTCATTATGACGTCATAATGATGACGTCATAATGACGTCATAATGATGACGTCATAATGACGTCATGACGTTAAACTCCCCTAGGCATAGACAACATGTTCAACAACATGTTCAACAACATGTTCAACAACATGTTGAACATGTTCAACATGTTGTTCAACAAGTTGTATATAAGGCTATGTTTAAAGGCTTTTTTCATCATTTGAAAAGTGCATGTTGAACCGAAAGGATGTATAAATGCAACATTTGTTTGAAATCTTACAATTGGCCACAAAGTCTTAAAAGGCACTTAAAGAATGCTCACACTTCAGAAGAAGAAGAATTGGAGATAGATGTGGAAAACCCTGTAAAACCACCTATCACTGAAATTTTAGATGAGTCTTCTATGGAAAGTCAAAGCGTCAACATGACTGAAAAGAATGCACATGCTTGTACAGAATGTGGTGCGTTATACAACAGTCAAGAAGCTTTGTTCAAACATATGGAACATTGTGTTGAGGGTGATAATGACGGCAGCTCTGAAAGTGAGTCAGAAACAGACTCTGAAAGTGAGTCAGAAACAGACTCTGTTTGGTATGATATGGTTCAAGAAGTCTACGATGAATATGATACCAAATTTCAAGAAAAGGTTTCAGAATATGAAGAACAAGGGCTTGAAGATGCGTGTGACATAGCAAGTGATGACTTTCGACCCATTTATAAGCGTCGACTTAAACAACTGTTTATGAGACTATTCAAATATGCCCAACGTCTACAACAAAACGAACATTATGAAACCATTTTAGAAGACTTCAATTACTTTGTTGATGAAAAACATTACGAGTATTCAAAGGCACTAAAGGCGGCTATAAGAAGAAACGATGCATTCTTTGAAGAGCTTCTAGATGAGGAGGAGGAAGATGAAAGCAGCGACGAAAAAAGTGATATGGATGCCAGTGAACAGAGTGAAGCAGATGAAGAAAAATAGACTTATTTGACTAAACTTTATAATAAAGACTTTGTAGATCAACAAATATTGTAATATTGTTAAAGATTTAAGCTGTATGTATTTAAGTGTATTTAAGTGTATTTAAGTGTATTTAAGTGTAGTTAAATGTATTTAAGTGTATTTAAGTGTATTTAAATGTATTAATAAACCTATTCAACATATGTCTTGTTTTTTCTTTGCTTGAACTACAACTTGTTGAACAATTTGTTAAACAGCATGTTGTTGAACAAGTTGAACATGTTGAACATGTTCAACTTGTGCAACAACATGTTGAACATGTTGAACATGTTCAACTTGTTGAACATGTTGTTGAACATGTTGAACATGTTGAACATGTTGTTGAACATGTTGAACATGTTGAACATGTTCAACTTGTTGAACATGTTGAACATGTTGAACATGTTGAACATGTTGAACATGTTGAACATGTTCAACAACATGTTGAACATGTTCAACAACAGCTTGTTGAACAATTGTTGTACAATTGCTAAACAACTTGTTGAACAATAGTTTGACGTAAAACTTATTCAAACATATGTTTAAATGGTGGGCGCGCGCCATTCCAACAACCTACCTATGCATAAACTACTGTAAAACTAAGACATCAAACTGAATCCAACGGTGAAATTTTCATTCAAATCGGTCAACCATAACGAAAGTTATCTTACTTTTAAGTTTAAAAACTTTTAAGGTGAATCCATGATGCATACAACCACCGGCGTAAATAGCCTGTGATCACTTAATGTTAAAACTAGATATAAAACTGAATCAAACGGTAAAATTTTCATGCAAATCGCTCAACTACAACAAAAGTTATCTCGTTTTTGCGTAGCTAAGGTAACTAAGGCGCAAACAAGATGTAACTAAGGCGCAACTAAGGCGTAACTAAGGCGTAACTAAGGTAACTAAGGCGTAACTAAGGCGTAACTAAGGTAACTAAGGCGTAACTAAGGTAATTAAGGCGTAACTAAGGCGTAACTAAGGCGTAACTAAGGAAATCAAGGCGTAACTAAGGCGTAACTTAGGTAACTAAGGCGTAACCAAGGCGTAACTAAGGTAACTAAGGCGTAACTAAGGAGTAACTAAGGTAACTAAGGCGTAACTAAGGTGTAACTAAGGTAACCAAGGTGTAACTAAGGCGTAACTAAGGAGTAACTAAGGTAACCAAGGCGTAACCAAGGTGTAACTAAGGCGTAACTAAGGCGTAACTAAGGCGTAACTAAGGCGTAACTAAGGAGTAACTAAGGTAACTAAGGCGTAACTAAGGTAATTAAGGCGTAACTAAGGCGTAACTAAGGCGTAACTAAGGTAACTAAGGCGTAACTAAGGCGTAACTAAGGAGTAACTAAGGTAACTAAGGCGTAACTAAGGCGTAACTAAGGTGTAACCACTGTAACCAAGGCGTAACTAAGGTGTAACCACTGTAACCAAGGCGTAACTAAGGTGTAACTAAGGTAACTAAGGCGTAACTAAGGCGTAACCAAGGCGTAACTAAGGTAACTAAGGCGTAACTAAGGCGTAACTAAGGTAACTAAGGCGTAACCAAGGCGTTACTAAGGTGTAACTATGACGTCATTATGACACCTCATGTCACAATGATTGACAGTATGACGTCATCAAGTGTGGCAGAACCGGCATCACTTCCAGACAGTATGACGTCACTTCCAGACAGTATGACGTCATCAAGTTTGGCAGAACCATCGTTTTCCCCACGCTCTGAACGAGTGTACTCTAAAAATTTTTATCGATCGGTTTTTTCCCCACGCTCTGAACGAGTGCACTCTGAAATTTTATCGATCGGTTTCCCCCACGCTCTGAACGAGTGCAGTCTGAAATTTATCGTGCATTATAGCCTTACATGGCATGTTTTCACAATACATTCTTGTTCAGTCCGGAATAGCTCAGTTGTTAGAGCGTGGGACTCCTGGTCGGACCCATGCTCAGAAGGTTGGTGGTTCGAGCCCCGGGTATGGGCAGCCTACTCCTAAACCATAGAGTGTATTATGAATGTGTATTATGAAGGTATGATAGACAGATGGTAGAAGGGACGTCAGTATGACGTCAAAAAGTGGTCTGGAAGTCTTGCTAGGGTTAGGGTCACATGACCGATAATTGACAGGTCACGTGACTAGTGACGTCATGATGATTGACAGGTGGAGTTCATTGGCTTCATGTTGATTGACTCGGCCAAACCACTTTCGCTCCAGACAGCATCATCTCAGTATGACGTCATGATGACGTCACAGAGGGTCGCGCCTATCCTAACGCTTATCATGACTTCCGGTCCAGACATGATGACGTCACTTCCGGTCCAGACAACACTTCCGGTCTAGACAGCACTTCCGGTCTAGACACCACTTCCGGTCTAGACACCACTTCCGGTCCAGACGCTATGACGTCACTTCCAGACATGATGACGTCACTTCCAGACAGTATGACGTCATCAAGTGACCCAGAACTGTCCTTTTCATACTACTCAATTATGTGGAAAGGCTGAAAAATGTGTCTTTGACCAGATAGATTGTACCATTGCAAGTGGGTGTCATTTCGCTACGTGTAGCGAAATTCGGTCTAGTTATTTTACTGTTTTTCTTTGAATCCTTAAAATGATACAAAGTACCTTTGAGTACCATTCTACCTACGTATTAATTATTCTCCACTTTTTATGCCCATTTTTATTTATTGATTAATGTTTTTTCAGGCTGACATCGCGATCATCGTTCTGGCTTGCGTCACGTTTCTCCTGCTGTTGTTGTCGGTCGGACTGACCTGTAAAATGTGTCGTAGCTCAAAGTATTAAGGTACGCCACCCCATAAGCAGAGGGGTCATGCTTGTGATGCGCATCTGAGTAGTATGAAAAGGACAGTTCTGGGTCACTGACAAGTAGTTAAGAAAATGATAGTAGTTAAAAAAAAAGAGAGTTCCGAAACACCCTGAGTAGTATGAAAAGAAGAGTTCTACCGCACTTTGTGACGTCATACTGTCTGGAAGTGACGTCATGTCTGGAAGTGACGTCATACTGTCTGGGCCGGAAGTGACGTCATAGGCGTGGTCATGGCAACGAAGTAAACATGCTGCCATTTTAACTGTGTAAAAAGTGAAAAATTAGGGATAACTTTCGTTGTACTTGGTCGATTTACATGAAAATTTCACTGTTTGATTCAGTTTTATATCTAGTTTTGTTATAAAGTGGTCACAGGCTATTTACACCGGTGGCTGTATGCATTTTTGTAACATGCCGCCATTTTAATTTTGTAAAAAGTGAAAAATTGAGATAACTTCCGTTATATTTGGTCGATTTACATGAAAATTTCACTGTTTGATTCAGTTTTATGTAACGTTTTAACGTTAAGTAATAAAAGGCTATTTACACCGATGGATGTATGCATAATGTGACATGCCGCCATTTTAACTTTGTAAAAAGTAAAAAAAAATGAGATAACTTTCGCTATAGTTGGTCGATTTGCATGAAACTTTCACTGTTTGGTTCAGTTTTATATCTAGTTTTTGTTATAATGTAGTCATGGGCTATTTGCGCAGCTGGCTGTATGCATAATTTGACGTTTGCCATTTTAACTTTTTAAAAAGTGGGAAAAGTGGGATAACTTCCGCTATAGTTGACGGATTTGCATGAAATTTCACCGTTGGATTCAGTTTGATGTTTTCGTTTAAAGTAGTTTGTGCATAGGTGGGTTATTGGAATGGCGCGCGCCCCCCCACCATTCAAACATGTGTTTGAATTATTTTTACGTCAAACTATGGTTCAACAAGTTGTTTAGCAATTGTATAACAATTGTTTAACAAGCTGTTGTTCAACATGTTGTTGAACATGTTCAACATGTTCAACATGTTCAACATGTTCAACAACATGTTTAACAAGTTGAACATGTTCAACATGTTCAACATGTTCAACAACATGTTCAACAAGTTGAACATGTTCAACATGTTCAACAACATGTTCAACATGTTCAACATGTTCAACATGTTCAACAACATGTTCAACAAGTTGAACATGTTCAACATGTTCAACATGTTGTTGCACAAGTTGAACATGTTCAACATGTTCAACATGTTCAACATGTTCAACTTGTTCAACAACATGCTGTTTAACAAATTGTTCAACAAGTTGTAGTTCAAGCAAAGAAAAAATAAGACATATGTTGAATAGGTTTATTAATACATTTAAATACACTTAAATACACTTAAATACACTTAAATATATACAGCTTAAATCTATAACAATATTATAACATTTATTGATTTACAAAGTCTTTATTATAAATGTTTAGTCAAGTAAGTCTATTTTTCTTCATCTGCTTCACTCTGTTCACTGGCATCCATATCACTTTCTTCGTCACTGCTTTCATCTTCCTCCTCCTCATCTAGAAGCTCTTCAAAGAATGCATCGTTTCTTCTTATAGCCGCCTTTAGTGCCTTTGAATACTCGTAATGTTTTTCATCAACAAAGTAATTAAAGTCTTCTAAAATGGTTTCATAATGTTCGTTTTGTTGTAGGCGTTGGGCATATTTGAATAGTCTCATAAACAGTTGTTTAAGTCGACGCTTATAAATGGGTCGAAAGTCATCACTTGCTATGTCACGCGCATCTTCAAGCCCTTGTTCTTCATATTCTGAAACCTTTTCTTGAAATTTGGTATCATATTCATCGTAGACTTCTTGAACCATATCATACAAACAGAGTCTGTTTCTGACTCACTTTCAGAGTCTGTTTCTGACTCACTTTCAGAGCTGCCGTCATCATCACCCTCAACACAATGTTCCATATGTTTGAACAAAGCTTCTTGACTGTTGTATAATGCACCACATTCTGTACAAGCATGTGCATTCTTTTCAGTCATGTTGACGCTTTGACTTTCCATAGAAGACTCATCTAAAGTTTCAGTGATAGTGGTTTTACAGGGTTTTCCACATCTATCTCCAATTCTTCTTCTTCTGAAGTGTGAGCATTCTTTAAGTGCCTTTTAAGACTTTGTGGCCAATTGTAAGATTTCAAACAAATGTTGCATTTATACATCCTTTCGGTTCAACATGCACTTTTCAAATGATGAAAAAGCCTTTAAACATAGCCTTATATACAACTTGTTGAACAACATGTTGAACATGTTCAACATGTTGTTGAACATGTTGTTGAACATGTTGTTGAACATGTTGTCTATGCCTAGGGGAGTTTAACGTCATGACGTCATTATGACGTCATCATTATGACGTCATTATTACGTCATCATTATGACGTCATAATGACGTCATTGGAACAGGCGCATGCTTTATCAAAAACTGACTCAGCAGAATTTATTGCTGTTTGATATGGATGAAATGCATGTCTCACTCTTCCTTTTATGCTACTTAGATGTAATCAAAATATGGTGTGTAACTCGTCAAAAATGACAAACTTGTAAAAATTGCTGATTTGACGAGTTACACACCATATTTTGATTACATCTAAGTAGCATAAAAGGAAGAGTGAGACATGCATTTCATCCATATCAAACAGCAATAAATTCTGCTGAGTCAGTTTTTGATAAAGCATGCGCCTGTTCCAATGACGTCATTATGACGTCATAATGATGACGTAATAATGACGTCATAATGATGACGTCATAATGACGTCATGACGTTAACTCCCCTAGGCATAGACAACATGTTCAACAACATGTTCAACAACATGTTCAACAACATGTTGAACATGTTCAACATGTTGTTCAACAAGTTGTATATAAGGCTATGTTTAAAGGCTTTTTCATCATTTGAAAAGTGCATGTTGAACCGAAAGGATGTATAAATGCAACATTTGTTTGAAATCTTACAATTGGCCACAAAGTCTTAAAGGCACTTAAAGAATGCTCACACTTCAGAAGAAGAAGAATTGGAGATAGATGTGGAAAACCCTGTAAAACCACCTATCACTGAAACTTTAGATGAGTCTTCTATGGAAAGTCAAAGCGTCAACATGACTGAAAGAATGCACATGCTTGTACAGAATGTGGTGCATTATACAACAGTCAAGAAGCTTTGTTCAAACATATGGAACATTGTGTTGAGGGTGATGATGACGGCAGCTCTGAAAGTGAGTCAGAAACAGACTCTGAAAGTGAGTCAGAAACAGACTCTGTTTGGTATGATATGGTTCAAGAAGTCTACGATGAATATGATACCAAATTTCAAGAAAAGGTTTCAGAATATGAAGAACAAGGGCTTGAAGATGCGCGTGACATAGCAAGTGATGACTTTCGACCCATTTATAAGCGTCGACTTAAACAACTGTTTATGAGACTATTCAAATATGCCCAACGCCTACAACAAAACGAACATTATGAAACCATTTTAGAAGACTTTAATTACTTTGTTGATGAAAAACATTACGAGTATTCAAAGGCACTAAAGGCGGCTATAAGAAGAAACGATGCATTCTTTGAAGAGCTTCTAGATGAGGAGGAGGAAGATGAAAGCAGTGACGAAGAAAGTGATATGGATGCCAGTGAACAGAGTGAAGCAGATGAAGAAAAATAGACTTACTTGACTAAACATTTATAATAAAGACTTTGTAAATCAATAAATGTTATAATATTGTTATAGATTTAAGCTGTATATATTTAAGTGTATTTAAGTGTATTTAAGTGTATTTAAATGTATTAATAAACCTATTCAACATATGTCTTATTTTTTCTTTGCTTGAACTACAACTTGTTGAACAATTTGTTAAACAGCATGTTGTTGAACAAGTTGAACATGTTGAACATGTTGAACATGTTGAACATGTTCAACTTGTGCAACAACATGTTGAACATGTTGAACATGTTCAACTTGTTGAACATGTTGTTGAACATGTTGAACATGTTGAACATGTTGAACATGTTGTTGAACATGTTGAACATGTTCAACTTGTTGAACATGTTGTTGAACATGTTGAACATGTTGAACATGTTCAACTTGTTAAACATGTTGTTGAACATGTTGAACATGTTGAACATGTTGAACATGTTCAACAACATGTTGAACAACAGCTTGTTAAACAATTGTTATACAATTGCTAAACAACTTGTTGAACCATAGTTTGACGTAAAATAATTCAAACACATGTTTGAATGGTGGGGGGCGCGCGCCATTCCAATAACCCACCTATGCACAAACTACTTTAAACGAAAACATCAAACTGAATCCAACGGTGAAATTTTCATGCAAATCCGTCAACTATAGCGGAAGTTATCCCACTTTTCCCACTTTTTAAAAGTTAAAATGGCAAACGTCAAATTATGCATACAGCCAGCTGCGCAAATAGCCCATGACTACATTATAACAAAAACTAGATATAAAACTGAACCAAACAGTGAAAGTTTCATGCAAATCGACCAACTATAGCGAAAGTTATCTCATTTTTTTTTACTTTTTACAAAGTTAAAATGGCGGCATGTCACATTATGCATACATCCATCGGTGTAAATAGCCTTTTATTACTTAACGTTAATAACGTTACATAAAACTGAATCAAACAGTGAAATTTTCATGTAAATCGACCAAATATAACGGAAGTTATCTCAATTTTTCACTTTTTACAAAATTAAAATGGCGGCATGTTACAAAAATGCATACAGCCACCGGTGTAAATAGCCTGTGACCACTTTATAACAAAACTAGATATAAAACTGAATCAAACAGTGAAATTTTCATGTAAATCGACCAAGTACAACGAAAGTTATCCCTAATTTTTCACTTTTTACACAGTTAAAATGGCAGCATGTTTACTTCGTTGCCATGACCACGCCTATGACGTCACTTCCGGCCCAGACAGTATGACGTCACTTCCAGACATGACGTCACTTCCAGACAGTATGACGTCACAAAGTGCGGTAGAACTCTTCTTTTCATACTACTCAGGGTGTTTCGGAACTCTCTTTTTTTTTTAACTACTATCATTTTCTTAACTACTTGTCAGTGACCAGAACTGTCCTTTCATACTACTCATCTGGCTCAGAACGGCGGTGTTGCAGCGCAGAAATAACCCGTGAAAGAGCAAGAGTTATGAGCCTGACCCAGTCCTGATGTTACCAGCGAAGTCCTGAAGGCAGCCATCTTGTTTTGTGAAATATTGCTCTTCAAACTTAACGTCAGATAATACCTAGTTTCTTTGTTTCTTTTTTTTAATCTATGTTTTAGTTGAAGTGTTTAGAAGCGTTTTCAAGTGTTTATCTAAAACAGCTAGATATTGTATTTTTTCCGTTCACCAGAATGGAAATCTTGGGCCGGTGTTGCGGACACTTAATGATTCTTTGATATATGCCAACTCTTCTGTCTGAGAAAGTTGCCAATTATAAAATGAATTTGATGTTGTATTAGAAATTCTGAGAGCGAAATTCTGAGAGTGCTACAACCTACTGTAGTAGAAAGAAGAAGCATAAAATGTTTATTTTTAAATGTAAAAAGGTGCTCTATTTTTTCTTTTGTTAAAGCAAACTACGCAAATTGTAAATAGAATATTATATAACAGTATTTAATATTTTAAGTTATAAATTTTGAAATGATGCTCTCATGTATCCCTAACATTATTTTGTTAATAATTAAAGGAATGATGCTTTAAAGTTTGAAAGACTTCGAAGTTATATTAAAATTTCCTCTTTTTTTAATTTGAAAAAAGTGGTGTTTACAAAATTTTATTTAGTTTTAATTGTGTTTCGTGTTGTGCTGGGGTTGGGTGGAAGGGGGAAGAGGTTGGGGGGGAGGGGGGAGGTCTGTAAGAGGTCTCAGTGCTGTGGGGCGTGGCATACTTTTCTACTCCGAAATTGCGAATTTTTTAGTCATTACAGAGAACATTGATGTGACGTCGATTCAACGGCGATTTCAGGTTGCGACGTCGATTAGCCTAAACTGCAACATTGAATTTTGTTGTAATTTGGTTCTGATTGGCCATGCTTCTCTTGCCCCCACCACCAACCGCTCCTCTCCCCCCCCCCCTCCCCCTCCCCGCAAAAAAAAAAAAAAAACGAATCCGGGACAGAGGCCCCCGTAGAACCCCTCGTTCTCCTTTTTGTGCTGCTGCGGAGTAAAGGCACCCCAAACTGCCCCCCACCCTCTCCCCCCCCCCCCCCCCAGAAATTAGTCATATCCTGACTAAATTCCCCCCTTTTATAATATCTAAATCACCATTCACATGTCAGAAACATATTAAATGAAGTGACAACAGAGGCGAAAGATTAACAAGAACGTCAGTCTTGGTTTGAGATCATTGCACTGAACGTACCCATAGAGGGTGACAAGTTTTGAGTACAAGCTGACAAGTTATGGAATTATTACAGCAGATCTCCATTAAATAACATTTGAATGTGTTTGATGCATTACAGAAAATATTCCCTACGAAAATATTCCCTACCAAGTAAACATTGTAAACGTTGGATTTCGGTTGTTTATGGAAGTCGAAACAACGCCTACCTTCCGACGTTGGATCGACGTAGATTACCCGACGCCTGATTAACGTTGTGGATGAGTTGGCAATGGAAGTGAAGAAAAAAAACGAGTTGTATAAAGGTCGGGAAAGCGACGTTGTATAGACGTCGGGAAATGGACGTTGCATAGACTCCTGGGAAATATTGCTCTTGAATCGCCATCTTGACATCCACACGTCATAGTATGGTCACCCCTCCGTCAGAGTGACCCCACCAGAGTACCGCCACTCCAAAGGGAGAGAGAGAGAGAGAGAGAGAGAGAGAGAGAACGAGAGAAAGAGAGAGAGAGAGAGAGAGAGAGAGAGAGAGAGAGAGAGAGAGAGAGAGAGAGAGAGAGGAGTGAGGGGAGAGAGAGGGGGTGAGAGTGAGGTGAGAGAGGGGGACAGAGAGAGAGAGAGGGAAAGAGAGAGAAAGAGAGAGAGAGGGGGAAAGAGAGAGAGAGAGGAAGAGAGAGAGGGAGAGAGAGAGAGAGAGAGAGAGAGAGAGAGAGAGAGAGAAGAGAGAGAGAGAGAGAGTGAGAGAGAGAGAGAGAGAGAGAGAGGAGTTGAGTTGTAGAGACGGAGAGACTGGGAGATAAAACAAACTACCCAACCAACAAACTAACTAACCGACCGACTGATTAAAAACACCAAGTAACTAAGCAAACTTAATCGGGGCTGGAAGCGTCAATTTTGACCAGAAAAAGACAATAGGCGAAATTGTGCTTAAAACGCAGTCATACCCTTAATTACGGCTCTGATGGGTGTGGCTATTCACAGAACATCGGTGAGACAGAAATGGCTGTTGTGTTCGCTGTCATTAACCATCTTGTAAATAGCTGCAGATTTCCTGCCTTGTTCTCTTTGTAATTATGACACACATCTATTAATTTACAGGTAGCAACATAAAAGAGAATACGAAGATTTTCTCAAGAGAGGATCGGTGAGGGGTGGGGAGGGGGGACGAGGGGAAGTGGGGTTTGCAGAGGCGGTGAGCCTCAAGTGGGCAAAGGATGTTCAAAGACGGTTGACAGGTTGAGCCGTTGTTCATGAAATCATCGATACTATCGTTTAGGTTCTTCAAATATATCTCCACCCCCACCCTAAAAAATAAATAGACAAATAAAAAAGAGATAAGGGGTTGCATCTGCACCTGTTGACCACAGCACTTCTTACAAACACTTGATAGGGAAGCCAAGTGCGTGACTGCTCGTGACGTCACGCTTTAGCAAGACGTTATATCTCACAGCATATGGGACTCCGAATTAATCACAACTCGCCTTTTTTTTTTTTTTTTTTTTTTTTTTTTTTTTTTTGAAGTTCTTCGGGGCCTGGGGAATAGAATTACACAACATAAAGCCACCTGAAAATGTTCGTTATACTGATATAAATATGGGAGTGGGGATGGGTGGGAGGGGTGAGAGGGAGAGGAGTGGTTGGGGAGGTTTCTTGCAGTTCGAACTCAGCGCCGGATACAGGTTTTTGTCAGGAGGTGGCAAGCTTGGGGGAGGAGGAGAGAGGGGCGGAGAAGAGGGGGTAGGAAGGGGGGGTGAAGAAGAGGGTGGGGGGTTCAACTTAAAAAAAATCACTCGAAGTAACGAGTTTACCACTCAAATCTTTTTTTCTAAAAAAAAAAAAGTTTTATTGGATGGTTGAAACCCCTGACCCCCCGCTCCCCACTCCCCCAAATTCGCTACTGGCACTCACGCAACAAAGCCAGATAAATCCGAGAAAGGTGTTAGTAACTTCCTGGATCAGTGTGAGCTCTCCCATCTCCAGAGGACAAAAAAATAGCACATCCTGGTGTATGATCCAGCACTACCATGACATTCTCGCTTAATCCAGGAAGAAACAAAAAAAAAAAAAAAAAACAACAACAACAAAACACCTGAAAAATACGCGGAAAATATTTGCGGAATGCCTCGAAGTGTCTGTATACGACTAATCAGCTAATCACGGCTTGATGAACACCTGGGGCCTGTCTGCTGACGTAGCTCTTTCTTACTGTGATTCCATCACAGAAAACTGTACAATAAATAAACTGTCTGGATCAACAAGGATTAAATTAGTTAATGTTTTTCTCTTTCTGTTTTGTGCAATGAATAAATGTATAGCTTAAGGGCTGGCCGCGTTTCTTTAGATAAAGGTTAAGATCAGGTGGATGCCGGTGTTGGGTGCATGCAGACCTCCACGCCATGTTTGTCTGCACGTTGCACGTTTTCAGGTTATCCGTCCAAAATGGCCCGGTCTAAAATGGTACCAAAAACAAGTTTGAGTGGAGGGAGGCCGGAGGGGGAAGGGGAGATGGAGAAAAGGGAGAATAAATTCTGTGACCTTCTTATGGCAAGAGCCATGATTGTGGTCATTTCCAGTCTGAGGATAAGTTGTCACACAACCTTCAGAATAATTACTGTGACCACAGTAGTGGTAACTTATACAGTTAGACTTCAGATCTTTGCCATTATATCCAATTTTTCGACCTACTGTGTTGCTTTCAAGTGGCTTTTCATCTATTTTTTTCCTAAATTGTGCTTAAATTGGTCAAAACACTAATCTTGGACGTAAGCCGGATTAGCCAGTAAATAGCAGTGAGTGAGTAACGAGCAAGGGAGCGACGTTCCAGTCCGGTGCCATTTTTTTCCTCCTACGTTTGGTGCCATTCTAGTCGGTGCCATTTTGAACCTACCTACTTTTTGATGCCAGTCTAGTTGGTGCCATTCTGACCCCCTACTTTCTGATGCCATTCTAGTCGGTGCCATTCTGACCCCCTACTTTCTGATGCCATTCTAGTCGGTGCCATTCTGACCCCCTCACACGTTTTAGTGGTATCTGAGCATTTTGTCTCGGGTTCTTTTTTTCAGCAATCGAATTAAATTTGCATTTTTCGGGTGGGATTTCGGCCAGCCCTTTGGTCGGCTACGCTTGGGCTGCTCTTTTACTTTCTCTGCCGTAATCTCAGAGCCGTTATCGGAATGTATCACAGTAGTGCCCCCCCCCAAAAAAAAATAAAAATTCAGGAACATGTCTAAAAGTTTGAAAACTTCTGGACACCGCCACAAACTAGAACGTCACAATTTTTATTTAGATAATACTGGTGTTTTGTTTTTGACTGTGCCTGCTTGCCTTCAACACGACATTTGATCTCACGACAATTGATCTGTATGGGCTGATCTCAGTTCTGACTGAAAATCCTATCAGTTGGCATTGATAGGTCTAATTTGGGATACTAGCATTTGCTACTGGACACTGGTGTGAGTATTGTTGGGATACTAACATTTGCTACTGGACACTGGTGTGGGTATTGTTGGGATTCTAGCATTTGCTACTAGACACTGGTGGGGGTATTGTTGGGATACTAGCATTTGCTACTGGACCCTGGAGTGGGTATTATTGGGATATTAGCATTTGCTACTGGACCCTGGAATAGGTATTGTTGGGATACTAGCATTTGCTACTGGACCCTGGAGTAGGTATTGTTGGGATACTAGCATTTGCTACTGGACACTGGAGTAGGTATTGTCACGATACTAGCATTTGCTACTGGACATTGGAGTGGGTATATCGGATACTTTAGAGCACATTGGACTAGTGATTTGTCTCTATCGGCCACCAGGGTTAGCAAGCGGTCTCTTTTACTCAGAATTTACCGGACTTCTAGAACAGTATGCACTTAGTAAAGACAGATTACTTCTCTGCGGTGACTTTAATATTCATACTGACATCGAAAATAACCCAGCAACGATCAAGCTTATCAATATCTTGGATAGATAGTTTTCAATTAACACAGCATGTGCACCCACCCACCCACACGTCCGGCCATAGCCTTGATCTCGTTATCACTCGAGACAATGCACCATTGGTAACAGCGCCATTAGCTATAGAACTGGTATCGGATCACATGATGGTTACCTTCAAAGATCCTTTCGGACGGCAACCGTTCGAATCTAAAGTTATTTCATGCCGAAAAATACAAGCCATAGACCTACCTCGGTTTCGACAGGATATCTCTAGAATAAGCAGTTCCCTCAATGCCGACATGGATATTGATGCCGTAGTAGACCACTATGCCTCGTCATTAATACAAATCATGGATAAACACGCTCCAACGAAACAAAAACGGACTAAACTTAGACCCCTACCATGGTATGACAGCGAAATCCACACAGAAAAACAGTACAGACGCAAACTAGAACGTGTTTGGCTAAAACACCCATCTGCTAATATACTTATCAAAACTCAAAAGTCAGAAAAACAAGACACAGCACCTCATCAGTAAGAAGAAAAACAGTTCTTAACGCAGCAATTCTAGAACATGAAAAAGACCCCAAAGCCCTTTTTCATATAGCAAACAAAATCTGCAATACGCAGTCAACAACCAAATATCCAAGTGCTGGAAATAGCGAAAGTCTTGCAAATGAATTCGCGAACTTTTTCAAAACCAAAATAGATAAACTAAGTGAGTTTCTGGATAATTCTACAGAGCACGATAAGGACATACCGATCCCTACTTGCCAACAAGAATTCACAAAAAGTACTTTTTCTAGTTTCACGGCTTTGACAAATGAGCAGATTAAAAAGTATGTTGTAGCGTCTCCAACGAAATCTTGCTCACTTGACCCAATACCCACGGAATTACTGAAGCAGTGCGTAGATGAACTCTTGCCTTCCATATCAATCATAATAAACAGATCACTCCGGAAGGATACATGCCTAGAAAGATAAAAGTGGCATTGATAACACCAGTTCCAAAAAAAGCTAACGACACAACGTATAAGATCTCAAACCTACCCTTCATTTCCAAAGTCATTGAAAGAATAGCAGTCGACCAGCTTACTACCTATTGCGAACAACATAAATTAAACGAAGTGAATCAGTCCGCATACAGGCGCAATCACACCACGGAAACAGCGTTGTTGCGGGTAACAAACGACATTTTAAATAACATGGACCATGGAAAAATTATCCTACTCACCCTCTTGGATCTCAGCGCTGCATTCGATACCATTCCACACAATATATTCGTAGATCGCCTAGAAACATTATTCGCAATAAATTGGTCGGCAAAATCTTGGTTTTAAGCTTACTCCAAAGTCAGGTTTCAGAGCGTTCAAATCAACAATGTAAAGTCAAGACCTCTGCAGATTACCACTGGAATGCCACAAGGCTCAGGCCTAGGCCCTTTGGGATATACAAAATATACAATACCGCTGGGCAGTACCATCCATTATTTTTAGTAATGTTCCATATGTTTGCCGACGATACACAATTATACAAGGAGCTAAATCCAAACTACATAGATTCCCAAAACGCAACCAAAGCCTTGTCAGAATCATGCATCGAAGCCGTGCCACAATGGATGACTCATAATCGCCTGAAATTAAATTCTGACACAACGGAATTTATGTTGATCGGTTCTAAACCCCAACTATTGAAAATGTCGTACAATAGCATAAGAGTGGGTGATCAAGACATTAGCGCTAAGGCATGCGTCCGTGATCTCGGAGATAGGATTGGCAACGAAGTAAACATGTCATCTCGCGTACAGCATACTATTTGTAAAGGTTATGCAAACATACGACTTGTACGATCCATACGGGCATACCTAACTGAAGATGCAACACGAACCTTGTTCAGACATTAATCACATTGTAGTGTTTTGGTGTATTTCCATATTCTATATTTAGAGTATATTCCAAGGGATACCCTCAGTCTCGCTCTGGGCGAGAAGCCCGCATCTTGTCATGTAGTTTGAACGAATAAAGTTTGTGTAAATAGACAGCAGTTTTCTTTTAGGAATATTATATTGGCGACGAGGATTATAAAGAAATAGAGAAGGGGTGACGAAATTTTGATTCGAGAAAATGAGGGATTAGCGAGAAACTGAGGTGTTTATTGTAACACGAGACATTTTCTTTGTTTGATGGGTGGATCCGGATGCATTAATTCATAAGGCGAATGCTCCTTAGTTTTGTGGATATCTTGCGGGAAAAGTGACCGAATGACTTTAAATAGGTATAAATTACGTTTGGGCGAAGTGGATTGTGATTATTAAGGGAGATATTCGGTGATATTAGATGAACTGTTTTGACAATGTGGGATGGATATTAGTCACATGATCACAGGAACCAGGATTCCCAGTGACGTCACGATTTAGGAAGTAAACAAACACCTGTCAAAACACTGAGATAAACAAAGAGCTGTCATTCTGTGACTGAAGTGTAAAAACACAGTGAAACTAAAGCGCTATGGCTGCTAACGATTTGACGGTGCTTCCAAACTTTAACCCACATGGGGATAATTTGTCAACAAACTGGAGAAAGTGGAAACGTGCATTTAATTTGTATTTAACTGCCAAAAACATTACGGATGATAAACGCAAAGTAGCCACAATGTTGCATACAGCAGGTATGGAATTTCAAGAACTGTATTACACTTTAGCAGGCGGTGATGAAACGAAGAATTTTACAGACAGTATTGCAATGTTAGACGGTCATTTTATTCCAAAATCGAACGTCATTTTTGAGCGATACCAGTTCCGCCAAATGGCTCAGAAATCGGATGAGACCGTGGATCAATTTGTGTGTCGTCTAAGAAAACAAGCAGAATTGTGTGAATATGACGATATTGACAATACGGTGCGCGATCAGTTGATTGACAAATGTTTCAATTCTGCGTTAAGAAGAAAGTTTCTTGAGAAAACAGGTACAGCAACTTTAACGAATTACTTGGATATTGCTCGAGCGTTCGAAGCGGTCGAATCGCAGATGAAGGCTTTGTCGTCGGAGCCGAGTGGTCAGGTTAACAAAGTAACCGCGCGTAGTAACCCACCCCAGCGCTCAAAACAAGGTACAAAACGGTGCTTCAGGTGCAATCGAGAGGGACATTTTGCAAAAGATAAAATATGTCCAGCCCGGGATGCTACATGCTCGTCATGTGGGCGAGTGGGACATTTTGCTGCATGCTGTAGGTCAACGTCAGATCAACGTCAAGAAGGAGGAAAAACGTCAAATCAACGTCGTGGAGGTCAGACGTCGGATCAACGTCATCGAGGTCAAACTTCAAATCAACGTCGACGAACAAACCAACCTAGACGTCAGGTATCTCAGCAGGAGGACGTCGACCGGAAGTCACGTGTTCAAAACCAGACCAATGAGAGTGACACAGGTGGAAACAAACATGACGATAATTATGCTTTTTGTATTGGTGCGCAAGGAAATAAATTCGGGTACACTGATTTGGAAGTGGGAAATGTGTGCATGCGTAGGGTTTAATCGACTCAGGGGCATCTTGTAATATTGTGGATCAAAACGTATGGGAGTCATTAAAAAGGCAAAACGTTTCATGCACGTCCAAAGCAGAGACCCGAACGTTATTTGCATATGGTCAAGAAAAACCAATGGAAACATGTGGTACATTTAGAAGTGTTATATATTGTAAAGAAACCGATCGAAGGTGCGTAGATGAGTTTGTGGTAGTGAAGGGAACCGGATGTTCCTTAATTGGTAAAAGTACCGCGGAGAGATTAAACGTACTCAGAGTTGGTCCTCCAGGGAAGGAAAATGTGTGTTCTATTGTACGTGAGGGTAGCGGTACTGACATTCTGAAATCGTACAGGGAAGTATTTACAGGTGTGGGGAAACTTAAAGATTACGAGTTAAAGCTTCATATAGACAGGGAGGTAAAACCAGTAGCGCAAAATATGCGTCGTATCCCGTATAGTTTGAGGGAAAAGGTTGACAAAAAATTGGATGAGCTTCTGGAATTGGATATTATTGAGGAGGTTCCCCCAAATACGCCTTCAACATGGGTCTCACCATTAGTATGTATTCCAAAAAAGGGAAATTACGTGAGGGTGTGTGTCGACATGCGGCTCGCAAATCAGGCAATCGAACGCGAACGCCATCCAATTCCCACAGTGGATGATATTTTACAAGATTTGAATGGGGCAAAGGTCTTTTCAAAATTAGACATCAAAATGGCCTTCCATCAGGTTGTAATCAAGGAAGAATGTCGTGACGTAACAACATTTGTGTGTCATAGGGGTTTGATGAGGTACAAGAGATTGAATTTTGGGATCACTAGTGCATCTGAGCATTATCAACGCATTATTCGAGACGTGTAACGTGCGTGCAAAGGGGTCGCAAATATCGCTGACGACATTATAGTGTACGGCAGTGACCTTGAAAGTCATGATACGAACTTGTTTGCAGTGTTAGAGTGTCTGAAACAAAGCGGGTTGACGTTAAATCCCGAAAAGTGTGAATTTCGAGTACCAAAATTGACGTTTTTTGGTCACAGTTTAAGCGGTAATGGCATAGCACCAAGTGAAGAGAAAATTGCGGCAATACAAAATGCACAAGCTCCCAAAACCGTATCTGAAGTACGATCGTTTCTCGGTTTAGTACAATATTCAGCGCGATTTATTCCAAATTTTTCAGAGTTATCCGAACCATTACGTAGATTAACGAAACAAAACGTGGTGTTCAAATGGAGAATTGAACAACAAAAGGCATTCAATAGCCTGAAAAAGGCTATATCTGGGGCTGAAACTTTGGCTTACTTTAAATATGGGTGCAAAACTCGTATCGTTGCGGACGCTGGACCGACAGCTATTGGCGCAGTATTAGTCCAATTACAGGATAATATTTGGAGAGTTTTCAGTTACGCTTCGCGTGCGCTGACAGATGTAGAGCGCAGATATTGTCAAACTGAGAAAGAGGCTCTTGGGTTAGTGTGGGCATGTGAACGATTTTCGTTGTACGTATTTGGTACCCAGTTCGAATTAGAAACTGACCACAAACCCCTGGAACGTATATACAGTACGAAGTCAAAACCCTCTGCCCGAATCGAAAGATGGGTTCTTAGGCTACAAGGTTATGATTATAAGGTTGTCTATCGGCCGGGCAAAACGAACATAGCCGACGCATTATCACGGCTGAACATTTTGGGGAATAAAGATAACTTAGGTGACCAATACGATTTTGTAAGTGTATTAGCAGAAGAGAGTGTCCCAATAGCACTTTCACCTAGAGAGGTAGAAAGGGTATCAGAAGTGGATGATGAGTTGTCTATAGTGCGGGAATGTGTAAGCACGGGAAAATGGGATAATTGCAATTTACCACCAAAAGTAAAATTTGTTTACTTAGCAATAAAAGAAGAACTGTGCGTGTTGGGCAAATTACTGCTGCGCAATAGTCGAATTGTAGTACCTCAACAGTTGAGAAAAAGAGTTTTAGATTTGGCCCATGAAGGTCATCCAGGAATTGTTAAGATGAAAAATTTATTACGCACGAAGGTATGGTGGCACAAAATGGATTCGGATGTTGAGAAGGTTTGCAAAACATGCCATGCTTGCCAGGTGGTTGGGCCATACAGTGTCCCCGAACCTATGAAAAGAGCTGAACCACCATCTGGACCATGGCAAGATTTAGCTTGTGATCTGTTAGGTCCCATGCCAAGTGGAGAACAATTACTTGTAATTGTGGATTATTATAGTCGTTACTTTGAGGTTGTTGTGATGAGAAGTGTTACAACGGAAAATATCATCAAGGTTTTGGAACCTGTTTTTGCACGATTTGGCTTACCGTTCAGTTTGAAAACGGATAATGCTGGGTATTTTGTATCCGAGGGATTTAGAAATTATTTGGGGAATCATGGGATTATGCATGTGACATCCCCACCATTGTGGCCTCAGGCCAACGGAGAGGTAGAAAGACAAAACAGAACGCTTCTCAAAGCAATGAAAAGTGCTGAGGTGGAGGGAAAGAAATGGCAAAACGAATTAAATAAATTCCTTTTGGCATACAGGTCAACACCTCATTCCAGTACCGGGGCAACTCCGGCATATATGATGTTTGGGAGAGAAATAAAAACTAAATTGCCAGAAATGAGAGCAGACAAATCTATTCTAGACGAAGGTATCCGTGAAAGAGACTGGGGAAACAAGCTTTCGGCAAAGTTTTACGCAGACAACAAACGGGGAGCAAAATTCAATGATCTGGCTGTCGGTGATCATGTTCTGATTCGAAATCAAAGAAACGGGAAATTACAGCCAACTTTTGAAAGCCAGCCAGTCACGGTTAAAAATAAATCAGGCTCAGAAATCACGGTACAAACCAAGGAAGGGAAAGAATACAAACGAAATTCGTCATTTGTAAAACCATATCTGGTAACAGCCGAAAATGAAAATGATAAAACCTTGGTAACATCTGGCACGCATAAAACAGAACATCGACCAGTCCGCGATCGGAGAGAGCCAGACAGATACGGCGTTCCGATAACAGATGTAAAAACATGGCGTTAAGTAAACTTTGTGTATTAGAATATGTAGAAATGTGTATTTGGACTTTTGTAGTGAATTGGTACTGATAGCAATTGATTAGAACGCAGAATGCATAAGGTGATTAATGAATTTTGAGATTTATATTTTGTTTGCGATTCTCAAAATTTTGATTTATATTCGTGGCGTACAGAAATTTTGTTTTAAAAGGGGGAGGGATGTAGTGTTTTGGTGTATTTCCATATTCTATATTTAGAGTATATTCCAAGGGATACCCTCAGTCTCGCTCTGGGCGAGAAGCCCGCATCATGTCATGTAGTTTGAACGAATAAAGTTTGTGTAAATAGACAGCAATCAGTTTTCTTTTAGGAATATTATACACATCACAAGTAGACTACTGCAATGGAACTTTATACGGTATTCATGAGTATCTTTTGGATAAACTACAGCACCTACAAAATACAGCGGCCAGACTAGTTCTAGGTCTGAGGAAAGCATGACCGCCTAAGCTTTGGATTATTTAAGCTTCACTGGTTGCCCGTTCGTTACAGGATACAGTTCCAAATTGCCCTTATTAAGTACAAAACGCTGAATGGAAAAGTGCCCGATTACCTCCGCGAACTGTTAATCATGCAACAGAACACGATAGACGCTCAAATTCACAAATCCTTCTTAGAGTTCCGAAGACAAAATTGAAAACCGCCGGTGACCGTGCATTTTCCCATGCAGCTCCTGTCGTATGGAATCATATTTCCAATTCAATAAAGAGTTCCGAAACTGTTGATATTTTAAAGAAAAAACTTAAAACACACTACTTTACCAAGGCGTTTCCAGAACTTTGCTCCTGTTAATCTGCTTGTAAAGCGCACTGAGCAAGTTTACCACTTGATTTTGCGCTATATAAAAGCTATGATGATAATGATAATGATGACTATTCATTACTAACTGTCGTGAGGAGAAATTTGCAATTCCAGTACTTCAAAACAATTTATTCATAGAAACATCATAATTGTGGGCGTTTTTTTTTTTGTAATGATATTCAGTTCCTGACAAACTAGCTGGGTTAGGTCATGTGATCAGAGGTCAACTGACCACTAAAAAAAGGGACATCTGACCACCAAGTATGTTTTATTGATTAGCCCATATGGATAAAAAAACCGGACTCGCGCATATTGTGTAGGGAACTTCTTGAATTGCCTCAGCGAATAATTGAGTATTAATTCATTTCGATGTAATGGATGATCTTTTGATATCTCCATTTAAATGTTTTCTAAACAGAAGATTAGATTAGGACTGTGAAATACTTGTGTCTTGGCTCCAGCAGTCTGATACAATCTGCGAGAAGATCAGCAAGCAACCGCGCGAACGTGTAAACGCAGAGCTCATCGCCAGCCCCCCTTCCCTCCCTCCCTAGCACAAGCATGTAATCACTAAGCTCGTCTCCAGCCCCCTCTCTCCCTCCCTCCTCTCCCCAGCACAACGTGGAATCACCAAACTCGTCACCAGCCCCCCCCCCCCCACCCCACCCCACCCACCCTTCACTCCCTCCCCAGTACAAACACATGATCACAAAACTCGTCACCAGCTCTCTCTCCTCCCTACCCAGCACTAACATGTAATCACCACATTCGTCTCCAGCCCCCCTCTCCCTCCCGTTAGGAACAGATGATCACCAAACTGGTATCCAGACCCCCCGCATTACAAACATATGATCACCAAGCTGGTTTCCACCTCCTTAATTAGCACTACCAGGCTCGTAAACATAGAATCTGTGAGAGTCACACACTCTTTCTGCAGATCTGTAGATTCTCCAGCGGTCTACTTATTCCATGATACTTTCAGCGAATCCACAGATCCGCTAGTTCTAGAGATCCGCTGTAAGATATAAAGAACAACTTTTCCAGTAACTGGTAGGCTTGTTAGAATTTCGGTTTGTTTTTACTAAGTGTTCACTTTCTCAGAATATGTTCCTCGATATGACAACAGGGACTCATTGCTCATCAGGGACACCATTTATATCAAGGACAAGGACAACTTAATTATAAACCTAAAACAAGCTGTTATATATTGCTCATTTCTCCATGCGTAATTTTATGCTAATTTGTTTATGTGATTCATCTCTTTTTGTTTCTCATCCCCTTCTCGATTTGCTACTTTCAGGAAATCACCGAGAAAGCAAACGCCCCTCCTCATAATCAAACATTAACACGGAAACGTTTATTTGTATGGTAATACTTTTTGCACACATAAAAACAAAAACGGCTTCAGGTTTTGTTTCAAATCAGACATGTTTGTGGATTTCTTTCTTTCTTTCTGTCTTTCTTTCTTTACTTCCTTATGTGAAAGTAGCAAGTGCATTACTCACTCATTCCTATTGCGATAAATCAAAAGCCTTCGGAAACACGAATTTATGACATTTAGGCCAGATATATTTTGGGCCAACGATATTTGGGACACTGACATTTGGATCAGTGACATTTGGGCCAGGGACATTTGGGCTAAATGTTCAAGTAGTTCTAATTCGCTTTTTAAATAGCTCCAATCAATTAACAGGGCCCACGGGTAAGCTGTAAAAAGCCCACCCCACCCAAAAGTCCCCTATCAAAAGCCCCGCCCCCATTTTTCCCACCCAGTAAAAAGTCCCACCCCTCCCCACCTCATTTTGCACATATGCGTGGATACTAGAAAAAGAACAGGCTCGCAAATCATTTTATTCACTGATCAGTAATGGCTTATCTTGACTCAAGTTGGTACATAAATGCCTTATGGTATAATAGTGAAAAAGAAACAAACAAACTGTCAGTTAATCTTAGAGCATTTTCTGCAAACATAACGGTTGGAGGACCATATAACTAGTGAACAGCATTGTATTTTTTCACAAGGAAGGAAGTTTGCTTGCCCATGAAAACCCTCGTCCCCCCAATCATGCAGATCCTGCTCTAGATTTATTTCGCATTAGGAATACATCTAAAAAATATATTGCAATTTTCCATAGCGCATAAAATCCATTAAGTCAAAATGCATTTTTTTACTGTTTCTCTACATACGTATAATTTATGACGTCACTCATTGACCTTTGTATGTATTAACAAAAAAAACTTATATTTCAAAATAGACAATGGCTTACAAATGGCGATTGTGAAGTTAATTTTCCATTTTTAACGGTCCATTTATAAATCACTTATTGCAGATGCTAACATATGTCATATATCAATTGTGATTCTATCACGAGAAAAAAAATCAATAATTCAACAGCCTATTTATAGCACTCGGTGAATGGGTTGTGGAGAGTGGGGGTGGGGGTGGGCGCGGGGTCATTTCATTTATATTTCGTTGTATTATGTTTGCGTGAAATTAACACTGCAGTAATTGCAGATGCCTACTCATGCGTTATGAAATGGTAGTCAATTATCAGGCTTGTTATAAACGTGCCCTAATAACACTAAACCTACCGTACATTGAATCTGTTATATCCTTCTGTTATGGCACTACACCCCACCCCCCACCCCCAACCCTCTATCTCCCACCCCCACCCCTACACACACAGCGAGGGATTAATGTGGCACTGCACTGAAAGGGGGTGGTAATGTAACAAAGGACCCGATCCATAAACGTTACCTAGCAACGGACCCTTGTGACACATCACTCCAAAACCCACAGGAGCGGGCAAAGTAATCCCGTGATAAAGCCAATAGTTTTACGTATTTGCTTTGGCGCATTGCATAGGTATAAAATACACGAGCAATGCAATCACAGTGTTACCAAGTACCGTGCTGCAAGTACTGTGTTTCCAACTGCCGTGTTACCAATTTTACTACGTTACCAAGTACCTTATTATCAAGTACTGCGTTACCAAGTACCGTGTTATTAAGTAACGTGTTACCAATTACTGTGTTACCAAGTACCACGTTACCAAGTACCTCATTTTCTCTTTTTTCGGAGATAAGGCCCTTTAAGTAGCAACCCCCTTCTTTCGGACACAAGCACGGAATCTCGCCTTCACGTTGCGGATATCGGTGACGTCCCCGCAATCTCCCGGCTTAAAGTGCTCTATATGTCTGGGTGGCTAATCGCGGACAGTGACGTCATGTCAGTGACGTCATGTCTTCTCGCCAGATCCTCACAGTGATGCGCATCATGTGGCCGCGCGTTATCGCGCGTAATGATGACGCGCGTCATTATGCATAAAGATCGCGGGTGGACGTCTTTATGTGCTACGCCGCTAAAGAGTTAAATTACTGTCTATGGCGTTAACTGCACAATTAACTGCACAGTTAACTGATTCCGTTAACTCCTCCGTTGGCAACCAGAACATCCCAAAGTAAAGTGATCAATTTTCCCTATTTAACCGACAAAAATCATTTGCATGACGAGGCCAGATTGACCGATTTTTACGTCTGGGTGTACCATTAACTGCACAGTTAACTTTTGTGACTACCAGTGCTGACGTCTATCCAATGCCCTTTTTCCTCATCTAGCCAACATCGGGGTAAAACATGTCTTTACTTCATATACGACCAAGCCTGGACGTTGATCCGACGTTTGGTAGTGATCGTTTTCCAACGTCAATTCAACGTCCCATGCTCAGTGGTTAGGGATGCTCTTTGCAACTCTGAAAGAAAATCTCTATAAAACACATCAATACCGGTTCTTTTTTTCATCGGTGTGCTGATTACAGAGTAAAATATTCACTGATGTCTTAATTAAGTTTTGCATTAATTACATATACATATTATTTATAAAGTAATCTCAATTATGCATATTTGTAAATATTCGGATTTTAATAATTCTCCGCTTTGCTTTATCCATTTATTTTTTAAATTTACCATTTAAAAATGAAATGGTCAGGGTAAACAACCCCACCCGGAAATGGTAGCCATGACAGGTAAGCTTTGAAAATAGACCGAAAATAAGGACGTAAAATATGATAAGTTGAAGAGCACGGAAGTTTTTTTTCCATCTGCTTTTGGCAAATATCCATGGAAATCGACTTTATAGTATTTTGCGTGACCGGATGACCCAAAGGGTAGAGGGTGAAGAGTGGGCAAGAAGGGGGGATACTGTGATGATGGGGTGACCACCCTGTGATTGTAACTCTCCTGGCGGCGATTCTAGATTTAAATTTTCCAGCCGTCTAGACAGCATCGGAAGGTTTTAAACCTTTTACAATATTCACGTAACGTTGAATAGACGTCAGATAACCCACATCTTTCCAACATCAGAAGGTAAATGTTGTTTCGATTTCTATAAATAACCATAACCCGACGTTAATCTGAGGTCGGTTGTGACGTCTGTCCAACGTCAATCCAACCTCGCAATATTTACTGGGGGGGGGGGGGGGGGAGGGAGTAGGGCTTCAAGAGCATTGTTTAGTTTTTTCAAGTTGCGATCACTATGGAAATCAAAATCCTGCACCCACTAACCCCCTCCCCTTACCTCTGCTCTCTCCACCCCCCCACCCCCCTCATCGTTGGAAAATTCTGGATACGAGTATGATTAATGGCTATTCAGCCATGTATTAAGTGAGTGGTCACTAATGGCAAGCAAGTTCAAGGCAAACAAAGTAACATTGATCGATTAGGCGTTGCCTAGCAACCCTCGATACATCCGGACACTTACTGTCAACGGTTGCTAGGCAACCACGTTGAGTAAAGTAGCCTGCCTAATTGCGGTGTAATCTTAATAGAAATACTACACAGAATGATTTGTGTGCCATTTTAGGATACATAAAGATAGCGCGACCAACACGCCGGGCAAAGAGAACAATGTAAATAATGTAAACATGACCTTGAGAAGAGATATCCTTAAAAGATAGGTCTACCAATTTCCAAGATTTACACGTATGTTATAGAAAAGGCTGCTAGCTGTGTCGTTTACCTTGGAGATCAACTTCCGCCGGTTGCGGTGGGGTGGGGGGCAGAGTAGCAAATCAGCTACCGTGCGTGTCCATGACTTTTTAAAACGACCCCTCAACGCGGAGCGATAAATTTGAAATAATGCCCCTTTTCTTACAAACGCAGAATACAGTTCCGAAAGAATCACCCCCCCCCCCCCCCTGTTTTTAGAGGGAGCAATCTGGGAGGGGCACTGAACAAAAATATACCCCCTTTTTTAACAAAAGCGGCACTCCACACGGATCCCGTCCTACCTAAAAAATTACCCCCTTTCTCAGCGTTTATTGAACGTTCATGGTAACACATATGATACCAAGTGCTCTGCCCCCTACCCCCAACCCCCACCATCCCCCCCCCTCCAAGTGCGTCTTTAAAACCATAAACATTTCATGATATTAATATAAAAAAAAGCAAAACGGACATGAACTTTAGAGAATCACTAAGCATTTTTTTCTCTTGTAACATAAACTGAATATAAAGTAATGTCCCCCAAACCCACACAGTTTTACGAAATGACGGGCAAAGTTTTATTCGATCCGTTTCGTGTTTAATACTTGATGCTGAGTGAAGCGTCTCTCTCTCTCTCTCTCTCTCTCCTGAACGCCGTAAATCAAGTCCCTACTTACTACTCACGCTGTGATTACTCAGCAATAGCTAGAGGACCTGAAATCACTTGGTGAAATAACTGAACCAATCGCACGCCACGGAACAATTTGTTTTGCAATTTGGAAGGTTCGATTTATGAAAGATGTTCCCTTTTTATTGAAAGTGTGCAGTTAAGGAAATAAAAGATCACTTTTTAAAATTTAAACTGGCTTTTTGAATTCCCGCCCAAACCGAATTTCCTTCCAACTCTACAAGACAGAACTAAGAACTAAGAACTGGGACATGCATTTGTCCACTCAGCACGTTTTCCCTCTCCATCCCGCAGTGTTTACAAATTGCTCACTCATTGCGAATGTGTGACGCTTCGATGACGATGTCGTCCTGATGTGTGATCTCCCAAACCTTGTCCTCATAATGGATGTCCTCATAATTCGTGTCCTCCTAATTCCTGTCCTCCGAAATTATTTTCCTTTACCTGAGTCAATGTACGACTATTGAATTTGTGTCTTCATTTGGGTTTTGCGAAAGTGCGTTTTCTGAAAATATATTCCCTAAAATGCGTTCCTTGGAACAAAGCAACTGACCTCTGAGGAGATCAATCTGTTATACATAAACGCAGAACCGATGGATATTTTCAAAATAGTAGTTCTTTTATTTTATGAGTACTATTTTTCACGGAATCCCCAGTGGGTCTGCGGAGGAGAAAACTGTTATACACCGCCGTGGAGGTTGGCTGTTGGGCACCAACGCATGTTCTCGTGGATGTATTCAATGATATTTCCAACGAATAACCCCCCCAACCCCACCCCCCCCCCCATTAACCCTCGTCATTGGAAGGTCAAAAGCCGACAAAACGTGAGTAAATTACCATGGATTAATATGTCAGAAATCACGCAACAGCATCCCGCGACAGACAGAAAAAATACCACAAACGAACTGAGCAATAGAGAGGAGCCGTCAGACCTTGAGCGAGAGCGTTGCTACAAACCAGCTGACCTCTGGAGAGATCATTCTATTATGTATGACCACAACGCTGATGGATATCAAAAAAGTAGTTCCTGTCTCGTAATATAAGTACTATTTTCATGGAATCGTCGGAAAAATCTAATAGATCTAATGCAGTGATGCCACGCCGTAGAGGTTGGCTGTGGGACAACAACGCTAGCGAGAGAGGGAGAGAATTAGAGAGGCAAAATAGAAGCCAGCAACGACAGAGAGTATGTACCTTGTCCCTCAGTAAATCTGCGTGCCTTGTTACTCATTAACGATGCTCATAAATCTGATTGGTGTTTAAATATTCAGGTGGATAACGAGCCTGATTTCATGAGAAGTCTATCAACGGTTTTCTCTAATATCTGCGATTATTCAAAAAAAAAAAAAAAAAAAAAAAAAAAAAAAAAAGAAGAAGAAGAAGAAGAAGAAGAAGAAAAGAAAAACTGGGCGTTTTTCTTTTTATGTAGTTCGGGGAAATGATAGCGGAATTTAACTTCGAGTATATAAAGGATTAAAGGAAATCACACTATCATATCATACGGTTGTGTGTTCTGGTGCAGTTTTACTTCTAGAGAAGCGTTATTATTATTATTATTATTATTATTATTATTATTATTATTATTATTATTATTATTATTATTATTATTATTATTATTATTATTATTATAAGGTAATCAGAAGATGATCACAATCACCGGGGAAAGCTCGCACTGTCAACAGTTTCAAGGATAATAAAATTTAACGGTGATGACGTCATCATCCAGCAATTTCCTCACTTTGCATCAGTCACTGTGCCAAAGAATATACAAGGCACGTTCCGTGATTAGTTAGAAATCTTTTAAAAAGCAAAATCGGTCTGTTTATTGACTTAATGAGGGAAAAGAACCGCCTCAGTTAATGGAAAATGAGGATGGTTGGTATCAAATAAAAGGTTTTGGTGGCATATACGTTAGAGGATATTGCCTTAAGGTTTTCTGGATAACGGATTTACGAGCACCTGTGAACACATTTACCATACACTGCTAAGTACGTCATCTTTTACCCTAAAACATTCAGTACGTAAGTGTACACCATGAATGGATAGAGTGATTACCGTATAAAGTAGCGTTCGCTTTTTTTATTACCATATACCGATCAGGTACGTAGTGGCTTTTTTATTTACATATCGGATACGAGATCTTAATGAGGTTACAGATGCCACAAAAATACCACCCAAAATACCCGAATATGAATCCGATCCGCGAGGGTCGGGCGCCGAAACGCCTCGACAGCGTCAGCGACCGAATCCTGCAGACGATATTCACACAGCACCGGTCGCTGAGCGAGTGCGAATACGATTACCTAATGGCGGCGGAAAACGGTGACCTTGACACGGTGAAAACCGCTGTGAGGGATTGGAATGTGAATATTAATAGCACGGATCACCTCGGCAGGTGCGCGTTGGAACTCGCGCTTATAGGCGACCATTTACCCGTCGTTGAATATTTACTCCCGCGCTCTAATTTACAATGCATAGAAGATGCGCTTTTGTTTGCGATTGGCAAAGAAAATGTGAAAATCTGTGAAATGATTCTCGATCACCCATTATATAAAAATCGAAGAATCCAGTTAAGCGATTCGAGTGGATTCTATCAAAAGGACAGCGATACACCGAGACAGCGACCAAACACGACTCCCATCGTCCTGGCCGCGCATAAGAACAACTTCTACATTGTACAGATTCTACTCCTGAGAGGCTCTACCATCAGCCTGCCCCATGATTATTTCTGTGATTGTATTGAGTGCAGTAATATGCGTGTATTTGACTCGGTGAAATATTCGCGCTCGCGACTGAATACGTATCGGGCGCTCGCGAGCCCAGCCTACTTGTCACTCAACAGCGAGGACCCAGTCCTGGAAGCGTTCGAGCTCAGCCAAAAGCTGGAGGCCTTGTCGGAGATTGAAAAGGAATATAAGGTGAGAATCTAAGAATAAAAGGTCAGAATATATAAGAATATGAGATAGGTATATCAAAATATAAGGTAATGATATAAGAATATAAGGTGAGAATATAAAAATATGAGGTAAGTATATCAAAATATAATGTTAGAATACAAGAGTATAATAGAGTATAGATAATATAGGGTTTATTTAAATACAAAATGCCCATTGTTATAAAATGCACTCTTGCCCAGGCAGCTTCTCTTTCGACGACCTCAAGGTCACAGAATGTAGTGACGTTCCAGGAGGGGGAGGGGGTTACAGCCCCCTCCCTAAAACAAAAAAAAAAACAAAAAAAGACTTTCAAACTTCGTGTTTCATAAAAAAGTGTTAGTGGTAACTCGCTATTTCGATTGATTTTTTTTCTATTAAATTGAAAACCCTCCGCCTCCCACCCCACTGCACCTCCCCCAACCCCTTCGACTCTTGCCTAAAACCCGTATTCGCCTCTGATACAACTATCGTGTCGTCGACATTCTGGAGCAGATTATCTGACTTCCGGTCACTGCCTGTGAGGGAGAAGACTTCACAGTTAGTGTGACCAGCTGGACCACAATGACGTCATAATCACCCGGATCGCGTTCGCGTGGTGTCTGCTTGTTTTCAGTCTCTCCATGTCTTCGCTTCATTCTATTATTTTTTGGTCGCTAAATGCAATTTATTGCGGCGGAAATTGGCATAATTTACATCTGTACGTTTAGAGTTGGCCATGATAATTAAATAGCAAAGACAGGTAATTTATACAGAACAAACCATACAGTAGACTAAGGTATGACACTGATATAATGCGATATCATACAATATATATATACATATATATGGATCATTTGCCACGTTTAGTACACATGTAAATGACGTCATAATTTGCCACAGATGCCGATGGCGTCATCTAATCTTACGCCAATGCAGATGACGTCATGGAAATCTGTCGTACGTGTCAATGACGATCCTAAAAAATAGCCACATGTAGAGGACGTCATCAAGTCAAGTCTTTCACACAGATCAATGACAGCCTTGACTCTGTCGCATGGTTAGATGACGTCATTACATGAATAAAATCACCTTCTTACGGCGTGCTGACACTTGTTGGAACCTCCTGGTCTGGGGGGGGGGGGGGGTAGGGAGGGTGAGGGCGGGAGGCAGAGGTGACGCGGTTTTTACGTACCAACTGGCTCCCAGGCGCGTTTGTGACTTTTAAAAACACACCTTAACGCGGAGTGCTAATTTTGAATTAATACCGCTTTCTGTAGCCAAACACGTCGTGCAGTTTCCCTTTTATAGGAAACGCGGAGTACTGACTCAATTTTACACCCTCTTTCTATTAAGCAAATTGACAATCCACGCGGCCTCAAACTTATCCTTTTCGCCGCGATTTTTAGATACGTTGTCAATACATAGGATGCCAAGCGCCTCCCTTACCGCTCTCTCCTCCACCAACGGGCTCCCCTCCCCCGCCCTGCCCCCTTGCCCTGCCCTTCTTCCATGGGCTCCCCTCTCAAGCCCTCCCCTCCCCCCTTCCCCTCCTCCCACGGGCTCCCTTCCCGCTCCCTCCCCTGAAATTTGGTATCCTGTGGACATAATTTTATGCTACATTGCCATGATTTTGAAGCGATGTGAATACTATGTGTTAGTCTTGAATGCTGGACTGTGTGGACATGGTTTTGGGGGTGTCAGGAATACAGTATTGGGTGGGCATGATTTAGGGGGTGTCAAGACTCTTTTGTTGTGTTGGCATGGTTTTGGGGGTGTCAGGAATGTTGTGCTGTGTGTTTATGGTTTTGGGGGTTTCAAGAATGCTGCACTTTGTGGACATGAGGTTTTTTGTTTTTTTTTGGGGGGGGGGGGGGTGTCAGGAATACAGTACTGTGTGGACATGCTTTTGTCAAGAATGGAGTACTGTGTGTACTGTGTGGACATGAGGTATGGGGGGAAGGAAGGATCTAGAGGGAGTCTTGGAATACTGTACACCAGTCACGTGGTTTGGGAGGCGTCAGGAATGCCGTGGTAATTATGTTCTTGACACGGAGCAGCTATTGTAATCACCATAAGTGTTTTCACACCTCTCACCAATTAACTGTTATTTGCTGCCTAAATAGATTTGCTTGCTCTAGGCAAACAAAGATAAGCTATCCCTTAACAATTGATCCCTGCCAACACCGCAGAAACCGGAGCTCCCATAAACAACTGATATTCTCCCCATGGCTCAGCAAAAGTTCCCTGACGTTCCATAGACGTAGAATTGACGTCACAATCTGACATCGGATAAACGTTTTGATATACGCCAGTGGATTGATGTCGATGTTCGATATCGTTGAATAGGCATAGGATAAGCAACGTTGTTCAGACGTTGGTTTTTGTCGTTATCAAAAAGCAACTTTTCCGACGCCTAACAACGTTCTAAGGGTCACGCCGACGTTGTACAGACGTCTTATCCACAGTCAGAAACAAACCACCCTCATATTATTGCTCACCGGAAATAAAGACGAAAAATATGAGGATTTCAAGAGCGCGCAAAATTTTTTCTCAACTATTTAAAAGAATATTCAGGGTAAATTGACTTTAAACCTTTCCTGCGTGACAGGATGACCCAAGTGGATGGCTGGGGGGGGGGGGGTGAGGTGGGGGTATTGTGATGGAGACGTCACCACATTATGATTATCATTGTCAAGATAACGATTCTAGATTATTATTGTTCCAAGGTCTTCTGTATGTCGCTTCCCTCGCTCCCCGACCCCTTCCCCCAGACCCCCGACCCCTGGCATCTTCCCAAAGTCCTTTTCTAGACGCTGCTGAGCGTTCTGTACTGCACCCTGACCACGACACCATACCATTGTCATTGTCTGGATGGCAATTCTAAACTAATCTTTTCCCGACATCTCTATAACGTCTATGTGATGGCTACACAACATCGGGAGACAGATGTTGTTTCGACTGCCATTTGCATCCCTTGTGCAGTGTTGACTAAACGTGGGATTTTTGACGTATATCTAACACCAGAAGGCAGACGTTGTTTCGACTTGGCCAAACAACCAAAAACCAGACGTTGAACCGACGTCGGGTGCGGCGTCTGTGAAATGTTGATCAAACAATGAAATGTTCACTGAGCACTCTCTCTCTCTCTCTCTCTCTCTCTCTCTCTCTCTCTCTCTCTCTCTCTCTCTCTCTCTCTCATTCTCTCTCTCTCTCTCTCTCTCTCTCTCAGTCTCCCGTCTGTTTCACCTACTCTTGTTCAACACTCTCGGAGTTTTTTTTTGCATAATTTTATTTTTGTTCAGTCTATGTATACGCACTTGGTCCTACAAACCTCTGAATGCGTGCGCTGAGCGATGATATACTGCGAACATAGCAAGCGTTTGTACAACGTCAGAACATTCGAAACGTGACGTTGTTGATTTGGGGAGGGGGGGGGGGGGGTGCGAGCCACTTAGGGAAGTATTGACTGAAACCAAGAATGATATGCTTTGTGATTTGCGTACTGTAGAAATTCGATAGGAAATAGCTGATTAGTGAGCAGATATTTATTCTCCTCTACCCCTCCCCCCGCCCAATCCCCCTCCCCCTCCCCAGTAGATCTCCACGTCTTGCCTTTATCCACCCACTTTTAATTATTTTCTTGATTTAGGACGTTCTCTGGTGTGACTTTTGTCTACTTTTTTATAGAACACACAGTTCGATACGAGGTTGTTTACACACACGAGATTTGCTTATTATCGCCCATTTCCGGTCCCTGATTGACGCAAACAATATCTGTAACGTCTTCCGCATTGGACCAATGATAACGATTTTGTAAATTTGAATTAGGTAATCGGAAGGCTGCAGCTCTCAACCAGCTTTCGTTAAAAAAGCAAGTTGTGTGTATAAGCAAAAAAAAAAAAAAAAAACTTTTCATCTCGAAATTTATTAAAGAAAAATAGAAAGTACTCTTTGTGCTTAAGTTTTGTAATGCCCAAAGAGCTGATTTAAGTTATATTTCTGTTGAAAAGAAACAAATTTGTCATTTTCTCTCGGTCTCATTGCTTCATCTACTAAAACATCAAATTAGATAAATAATTACCCGGTAAGCACACCCAAGTAAAACCCATGTAAAACCCAGGGTTATTTTTGGTCCTTCCCACGTGAATCCCATGCATGGGATTTGCATGGGAATGAGACAAAAATCGAGGTAAAATCCATGGTCGGAATTCCCACGCATAATCCATACGGGAAATACATGGGCATTCCCGGGCAGATTTTGGTCAAAAAAATGGTGTCTCCACGGGTTTTACATGGGACGACCCACTCTGGGCATACACGATAACTCCATCGAATACACAGACATGAACCTTTATAACTATAGTGTAGTTATAAAGTACTCTTTAAAAGAATTTTAAGCATAAAAATTTTAGTGAAATTGGTATTTCCATGTCTAACTTTCTATTATACTTAGAAAAAATGCAGCCCTCCACCAAAATATGCAGAATGTAGCAAAATTTAAATATATTATCGCTCAATGGCGGCTGTTTCCGGTCTGCGATAATAAGCCCACATTGCCAGACTGCGCATAATATACGTGTATTTTACATGGAATGCCCATATGGGAAATCCCACGTAAAATATACGTGTAATATACGTGTATTTTACATGGGAATGCCCATATGGGAAATCCCACGTAAAATATACGTGTAATATACAAATGACTTCTAATGAAATTTTACGTGGGAATTCAAATGTATAATATATAAAACCCATACGTATCCCACATGGGAAAATTTTCTGTGCTTACTGGGCTATGCTTTTCCCAAGTAAAACCCATGTGTTTCCCAGATAATTCCCATCCTGGGCCTTCCTATGGAAATCCCAGATAATGGTGAAGATGGGAAAAATATGACATGGAGTTGCCCATGCATTTCCCAGTTGGGACCCACCTGGGTTTACCCGGGTGGGATTTACGTGGGTATTCCCATTCATATTTCATGTGTATTTTACAGGGGGTTTCCCAGGGTGGGAAAACCCAGGCATTTCCCACCCAGAAATGGCTCCTTTCTCCACGGGATGAATATGGGTTTTCCCCTTTCCCACCTTCCATGCAAATCCCAATTAAAACCCATACGTATCCCACATGGGAAAATTTTCTGTGCTTACTGGGTAGCGAATAAATTAATAAATAATTTTTCTCTTGAGTCATTAGTCTTGGCTGACAAACTGATTTCTGTGGCTTTTCGGATCTCGGTGCTGTAGCTGTCTATTCCCTCCAACAAACTCAGCTTCTAGAAGCACTACGGCTAATTTTCGAGCGTAACCACCGCTCCCCTCCCCCCTCCCACACACACACACAGTTAATACATTTCAAAGAGGCGGTTAACATTTTTTGTATTGGTTAAACTAGGTATTCCGGGGTACAGTTGACTGACACTCAGGGCCCCTCCCCGAGCATTGGTACAATGGCACATCATGGGCCTGAGGTCACGACCTCTGGTCATTACCTCCCTGAAGTCACACGTATGGTCATTGTCTGATTGAAGTCACGACGCATGGTCATTGTCTGATTGAAGTCACGACGTATGGTCATTGTCTGATTGAAGTCACGACGCATGGTCATTGTCTGATTGAAGTCACGACGCATGGTCATTGTCTGATTGAAGTCACGACGCATGGTCATTGTCTGATTGAAGTCACGACGCATGGTCATTGTCTGATTGAAGTCACGACGCACGGTCATTGTCTGATTGAAGTCACGACGTCAGTTTTTGACATAAAATTCTAACACACAAGGACCTCCTTGCCTTCGTCCCTCCCGCTCTCAACGGTAGACCCACCCTTGGACAGTGCAGAAGTAAAAATGTTATAGGCCATACTGAAGCACTGAAGGTGTCTCGACAAATACGTCATCCCATTAGTACACAATACTCCTGATCTTGGAAGTACTGTCACATTGACGTCATTATTTCCTATTTAATTACGTAACTAGTGAGGAGTGCACTCTCGTACTAAAGACAAAGTAAGTTCATTTTATCTTGTTTACAGTGACATACTTTTAAAAAAAAACCCTCTGTTTTTTTACTTTCTTGAAGGATCTATGAATAAATTAACTGGTGAATTTGGGTCAATGATGTAAAAAGATCTCGATGAAGCGAGAGAGACAGAGAGAGACAGAGAGAGACAGAGAAACAGAGAGAGAGAGAGAGAGAGAGAGAGAGAGAGAGAGAGAGAGAGAGAGGGAGAGAGAGAGGGAGAGAGAGACAAAGATGGAGACAGAGAGAATGAAAAAAAGAGACAAAGAGAGAGAGAAAAGAGAGGGACAGAAAAAGACAACAGACGAACGGAGAGAATCAGAAAGAAAAAAAGAAAGATATATATATATATATATATATATATATATATATATAGAGAGAGAGAGAGAGAGAGAGAGAGAGAGAGAGAGAGAGAGAGAGAGAGAGAGAGAGAGGACTAGATTCGATTTTGTATTGCAGTAACCATCCCGGTACTTAAATGGCCTAGGTTCCACTGTGTTGAGATATATAAATGACTCGGAGTTGAATAAGTATGGAGTTGGTGATCCATTGTTTAAATCGAAATAACACTCCTATATCAGTCAAAACACGTGTACCTATAAACTGGTAAAATTTCAGCCCTTACAAATTAAAAATGCACTGTGATGTCGAAAAAAGTACCAAAAAACATTCGTAACTAGACCGATTTCCGCTCGATGGCGACACTTTTCCGAGACATTGGTCCCGCTGCACGATATGAAATCGTCTAATTGCATTTGTGGCGTTCTAAATATAAAGGAATATCTGAAGTATATTACGTCCCGACCTGCACTATTAAACAAATGTATATAAATGCATCACATTTAGAATATTCAAAGCTATTCTTATGCGTAACATTCAACAAATAATCGTAAATACCAGAGGATCTTTTGCATATAGACTATAATGCCACTGGGTTCTACCTGGACTTGCTTTCCGCAGTGTGGCTCAGGTATGCTTGCTGCTATAACGCCATCGTACAAACGTGTACTAATTAGGCTTCATGTACACATAGTTTGCTGTTGCATTGACGAAGTTCTACACGAGAGCATTGTGTCAGGGTCGAATGCTCAAGCGCTGCAAGAATCAAAGAAAAAAAGTGAGGAGTGCGTCCTTCCAAAGAACGCCACCTCTTACAGAAACAAAATGTGCGGATCGATGCGAGCGTCAAAATCTTCCCCCCCCCCTCCTTACTCACAAAATCCCAGTCCAAAAAAGGGCTACGAAGCACCGTTTTCAAGATAAACGTTATTTTTTTATCAATTAATTTATTATTATTTATTTCTTAAAACTTTAAAATACTTATAACACTCTACTACTACTTTGGATTTCTATTAAAACTCACATTGGAACCAATGTAAAGTAATTGCAATCATACTACTATAAGATGCGTACTACAAATTGAATCGTTTCAAGAGATGCATGGAAACAAAATAATAATTTATGGTGAAAAATTTTATCGCGTGACGCCATTTAATTTCAAATATGTTTACAAGTTAACAAGCCAATACATACAAAATAACAAGATATATATATGTATATATGCTACAAATTTGAGTTCCCCTGGTTTAATTGTTGCGGAACAATATGAACTCACCAATCTTTTCACTTCTGTTTCCTACAAAAAGCTTCTTTGTAATAAAAACAAGTGACAATCACAGCAGAACGAGACAAGATATCGTCTGGCACTTTACGTTGTATCAGGGAAGCAATTAATAGCCTTTTAGCGCCTCATTTCATTTCATACTTGCGATACCTTGCTGATTCTAGATTGAACACTAAATTGAACTAAATTACAGCTGTTTCTGTAGCAGCAATGGTCCAGGTAAAACCGGATATTGCGTCTATATTTATGTTGTGTTGTGTATTTATTGTTGTGTATTTATCTCATCGCTCCCAATGGATTCAAGATTGTACCTGGCTGATCACCTTATTTAACTTTTATTTTATATCATTTGTTTATAGTGCATGGAGAAAATATTTGGACGATAGTTCAATAGGTTTAGCAGGCATTTGTTTTTGCTGATTCGAATAGGGTTAGCATGCAGAAATGTAAATGGTTGAGAAGACTTAACTGGCAAATTACTTATTACACTATATATATATATATATATATATATATATATATATATATATATATATATATATATATATATATATATATATATATATACAGTGGAACCTCGGCATCGGACCACCTCCCTCTTGGGACCTTCCCTGAATTAGGGCACATTTTTGTCGGTCCCGAATGCGCTCCATAGCCTTTAACGGTTAAGAAAACTCCCAATTGGGACCACCTCGGATCGGACCACTTCTGGCCGCTTTTTTCGGTCCCGAGCCCTCAAAATGTCTGAGATCGGACCACTCTCAGTCAGTGGCAATCCTCTGTATTTTTGCGGCACATTATTAACAACACTGAGCATGTTGCCGTCTTAGATATTGTTGCTAGGGATTATGGTAGCAAGTGTGTAACCAGACAGGGGCTTAGTTTTGTTATCTATACTTTGTATAGACAATGGCCGCTGACAATATACAACAAATACTAAACGAATGCAGTGCCTATTCGTTTAGTATTTAAGCCGACCGAAATGCCGCCGAATTCATAATTACAATTAAATGTCAATTTAAGCACATAAAGGTAATTTAAACAAGAAAGAAAATTGTTAAAACTTTCTCAAAACGGAATGCAGAGAAAAAATTAATAGAAAAAGAAAAGACATTAGTCTCAGAGATAAAATTGAGACAAAACTGGACTCGTTATCTAAATATAGTTGCAAAAGTATGCAAAATAGAATGCTTGTGTGGCTATAACATGCAGATTGTTATAAAGTTGAGACATAATAGATGTTATTATAAATGAATGTTTCTTTCTTTGTGTTTGGACACCAAACTTGAATCTGCGGTCAACCCGCAAAATTTTACCTAAGTAGGACCAAGTCTCCCAAAAGGGACCACCTCTGAAATAGGGCACATTTTATCCGGTCCCAAGGGTGGTCCGATTTCAGAGGTTCCACTATATATATATATATATATATATATATATATATATATATATATATATATATATATATATATATATATATATATATATATATATAAATATAAAGATTTCATGCAATGCCATATGTTCTATTTCTGGCATTGTTTCATCAGAAACTCATGCTGTGTTAGTTCAGCATGACTGTACTGGAACTGATACTGATTCTAGACTGTGCTTTTCTGAAATTGCAGGTGACGAATTCTTAAAAATCGGGATATTTTTTAATAATATTAAATAATTCTTCTGTCTATTTTACTTTATTGAACGTATTCACTTATTTCTTATATGCTAAAAAGTGTTATTTTTTAATCCGTTATGTGTAAAAATCTGCCGATTACACTGCATTAATTTCCTAGATAACTTTGCCTACCCTGTGCAGAAAAAGTAATTAAATTATATCACTGCGGCGTCCCTGGAATATGTTTCGGAGAATATTTTATACACTTTGACAACTACAAAATATTTACTGTTTATTTCAGTTGACTTCAGTTGATGTTGAAAATGTATTTAACTGATGCGAAATTTGAAATATGTCACCGACAGTGCAGAAATAATAGTGCTTTACGATTTATCTGTGGTAGGAAATTTATGCAGATCATTGTTTTAACTACAGTTCTAGTACTATCTTGGTGTATTTTTTGGTCACTAGTTCATAGACAAGTTTTAATTTATGGACCTATATGTACAAATATTTATTATGACTTTGTGGTGCATATTCTTAGCACAGTACAAGTACAGTGGAAAATTCTATTATAACCTATGTGTCTTTCTCGAATAGATTTGGCTATAAAGATTAAGCACTTAATTGCATAGATGACATATGGGCTAGGAGAAATATCCGTCTATTTGTGTAATCAGTGTTAATAAACAAACGAATAGCTAAATGCCAAAATGTCATTTATATCTTTATATTCTATCAGTTCTGGAAATAAGAGATAGCTAACCCATGACATTATTTAATGCGATATCGATTCCGGGGCGGTGATGTGACCGAGGGAACTGGGAGAACGCTGGTTACGTGCTGCTTTACCATCAAAGACATGGCCACACCCATCTTAAATCATCTTATTGATTCCATTGATAAGCGAGAAATCATTGCGTCACACGTTTTAGTCGACAAATCTTACCTACTTCCGTGAAACGGGCTTTTATCTGGAAGTGCACTCATAATCTTTGCTTCAGATCTCTTTCCTGCTCAGGTCCGGTCCTAACAGTGTTTTTGTTCCTTTTAGCCTCCAACCAGGGGCTTTGGCTCCCCGAGGGGAGCTATTGGTTTGGGTGTTGTCCGTCTGTCCGTCTATCTGTCTGTCTGCCACTTTTTGATGCATTGTTTTGTCGACACCATATCTCTTCAACTATTAGGCAGAGTGATTTGATATTTCACTGAGAGAATGTATATATCATGTAGATTTGCAAAGGCGTATTAATTTTGACATCAACGAAAAATTCACGAAATGGGAAATTGTCATAAATGCGACATTCCACTATCAGGCGGACTGATTTGATATTTCACTGCGCGAACATATATATCATCTAGATGTGCAACGGCGTATTCATTTTGAAATCAACGAAATATTGACGAAATTGGAAATTATCAAAAATGTGACATTCCTGGATGTAACTATCACGAGGACTGATTTGATGTTTACTGAGTGCTTGTTTATCTACTTGAATTTGAGCATAACAGCTGTTTGTCCATGTCCGGTTGGGGGCTGTGCCCTCTACGATGGCTTGTTGACTTAACTATTCATCTTCATGCTTTCATGCTTTCTGAAAAATACTAGATTTGAACACTGAATTTGTTAAAGTAATGTCTAGGTTGTATGAAGGTGTGGATCACCTTCTGCACGTACCCCTGACTACTTTAATATCCGCTAACACTAACTGTAGCGCTACCTAGGCTCAAAGTCTTAGAGACCGCCAGGTGCATCTTTGGATTTCGACATAGAATGCTTTTCTGGTCAAAATCGATATTTTTAAATAGGATTCTGATAAAACAGGTTAATTTTTATCACCTTGAAACGACTTCAACCAATGCTATTGACAGTAAGTGGTCTCCAAATGAGCGTGATTGCAACAATTGTTTTCTGTTTGACTGAGCATTGTCATGGCTTGCACCGGAAATACCCTCTCTTTCTTCACTTACTCTCGTTCTCATCATGACTCTCATAACGCATGCATCTGTTGTATGTAAGATTAAGGAAAGCTTTAAGGCCTTTTAATCAATGAGACAGGCTTGTGCCAAGCATTAATTGACTAGGCACACAATCTTTGTTAGAAAACACTGAAACTTCGTGACCTAGTTTGCTTACTAAAATCGAGACACTTTTCAGACTTGAAACCAAAAGAATAAGATAAATGTGACAAATAGTAATCACAACTGATTAGCGCACTGCAGTGCGCATTACTTGAGGTATCAATACTATTAAGGTTCCCCAGGTACTACCAAATAAACAGTATGTAAACAGCTGGCCGAAAAAAAATATTTGTCAACACACACACATACCTTTTCGCAGTTGCCTTAGAAATTAAATTGTCTAATTATAGAGGACAAAATATATTGCAATTTATTTTCCACGCCTTTTAGTAAATAATGATGTGGCATTCCCCACATCATTTAAATGCCCTTTTACTTCTCGCACCCAGTTTCTTGTTCTCTTTGTAAAATATATATTTTGGTTTGCCGACACAAACACCGTTGAAACAACAGGATCTAATTATATTAAATAACAAGTTATTAACTTTGGGGTTGTTAATCAGTGGCTGACTGTTCTGTTTCCTTCTATAAAACGTGTGCTCGTTGCCACCATAGAAAAGGTGCGCTAATGTCAATCCCATCACCTCTGTGATTGTCAAGTTGTGTCTTATCTAAAATGGACCATTTTCTCTTATGATATGTCAGTTATTTGTTCAATGTTTTAGCATCAAACTATTTATATAGAAAAGGGCCCCTATGCGGTAAGTGTATGTACATAGTTGACCGTATGATAGGAATCCATGTGTTACGTACACACGCTAAAGCACACACGGCCTCTAGGATGAATAAGGGATGATAGAGTACTCCATTCAGTTTTATTTTTTACCTTAGAAAATAGTAGGTGCAGATATAATATACGTTTTTTATCTTGTAATTATTTATATATATATAAAAATTGTTCGCTACCTGAATTGTCGTATGTACTAATCAGCCAGGTATGGTTAAACATGCCGATATTATTGGGCATAAAATACCCTGTTGTACCCTCCCCGATTCCATGGCAAACATTGATCGTGGCTTTGGTTACTTTTATTTTGACGGTGTAATAAACCAGAAGTGAACAAAAATCTCATTATGACAATATTCCCAAACAGATCAGGCTCAATCGTTTTCTGTTATAAAACAGATACATTATTATTTATGTTTTTGATCCATGTACATTGATGTCATAGACCAAAAAAAACCCACCAAAATGCGTGATATGACACACAACCCATAAGCGTGATGCTGGTATAACATTTCATTTCCTGCTTATAAGCGAAAACAAAGTACATAGAACATCGTAAGCATATGATCCCTTTTATGTCTTATACTCCGCATACATGGTAAAAGGGTTCAAACGTCCTTACATTAAAGGGGCTAATTCTTGTAAGCGTTAACGTCTCCCTGAGTGAAAATACAACTCAGTAACAGGTCGCGGTGAGAACATATTCCAGTTTGCCACAGTGAGTCTCAGCACATTAAAAGTATCACACTTCATCGATGAATATAATCTAGTAAATTGTTTTAACGGGCTCACCAAAAGACGGAGTTAGCTTTATGCTTGGAATAAAAAAGAGATATTATGAAACCCGACACCCATTATCTGACGTAATTAGAGCAACCATCAATCCCTCCTACTGACCACTCTTGGGTAGTTTAGAACCTGAAACCTCTTTGTTACAAGCCTATTCACCTGAGCTAAAAATCTTTTGCTAGTCAGGAAATCTCATCTTAATAGATCCACCAGCAACAAATGATGTAGCGAAAACCTCACCAGTACCAAACTCTGCCAGGCAATGATAATTGTTCTTTAAAATAATACTCTAATAGCAACTTGTGGTACTTAAGTGAGTTCTATACAATGTACAGTAATGCAATGTGCGGTACAATGTGCAATGTACAGTAACTGACACTATTGTTGGATAAGTATCAGTGCTGCAAAACCATAGATTTTGGCATAAATTTCAATGAAATCAATGGGTAGAATACTATGCATGTACTCATGTACCTCTTTGTGTCCTTTTCAAAGAGGCAGTACACAAATGGGATAAATAGTAATTTCATTATACGATTTGAATTAGCTAATAAGACAATAGTCAATTAGAAATAATTGCCAAAAAACATCGTCATTAATGTATAAAATGTAAAAATTTTGATATTATTCCTAATATTAATTTTAATTTTCGAGTGTTGACAAATTGTTTTCTTTAAGATATTTAGTAAATAATTGTTATAGTTATAATGTTTATGATGAGAAAACGTATGCCTTGATATTTTATGTATTGTGTGACGTCAACAAATGTGACTGTCTGCTCGTGTAACAAAAATAAAATACTGTCATAATCATCGTAATGGCTAATTACACAACAGTCATGAACCCTATCTCCTGTACTGAAATGCGTCATGCAGTCAGTCAGGTTAGCCTTGTAGTAGGGTGGAAGTATCAGTAACTGCAACATTGGTCATATACTGCAGCTCATGGCCGGTACTGAAATTTGTCATCAGTAATCCTAACCAAAGTAAATTACATTTCTCAATTAGAGCACATTTATTCACTGCATTTATAAGTGAGTTTATATATTATGTATTTTCAAAGCTGTAACACAATAGGCGTGTCTTGTATTTGTAGACGGCAATTGATATGATACATTGTAGTTCATTTTGTTACACTTTAACGTTAATGGCGCGATGTTGCAGTCTGTAATCTCATCATAATGTTATTCAGTCAATACTACAGTGCCGAAGTACGTGAGTTAAGCCGTTGCTTAGAAACACATAATTCTCACTTAATACTCCGTTACATAATACTCATTTAAGTTGGCACCAAGGACATTCTACACCTCAGCAAGATAAGCCGTGACTTCACAGCATGCCCTATGGTACTTGGTTGCACAAACCAACATCCACCATTTGTGTAGTGTTTCAAAGTTTTATCCATTTGTATTATGCTATGGGAAAACGGTGTGATTCCACCCCCCATAGGAATGTTAAATATCAGTTGTTATGGCAAAAAGTGTTAGCAGCTGAGGACCCGACATACATGACAGTTTAGTCAAGAATGCGACGAGTTCTGAGTCTGAATTTAATTCCAGTCATCAAGTACATTCTTCTGTATATCAGAAAAAATAATATTTCCCCCTGTCTTTCTTTATTTTCTCTGATAATCTTTCTGATGAGATATGAATAACGGACTGTGATAATTTCAAATATTTAAATTATAAGTAGATTTGATTATTGATTGACTGACATTCAATAATTTATATTCAACAAACACAATTTACTTGGTACATTTTTGTAGGATATTTTATTTGGTGATGTCATGATGTGTTGATATCTGTGTAGTATTTCATGTGTTGTAACTCATCGTTACATCCATATGCATAATCTGCAAATATATTAGGTGTCTCTTTGTAAACATCTTTGTTTAAATAGGCGTACATTTGAATGAGGTACATGAGAAATAACCGGCTTTACGCCAGATTCAATTCAATTAAGGGCTTTATCGACAAATTGATTTTGTTTTCCAGAAAAAAACCCACCTATAGTTTTTATCGCGTGTCTGATTGTATCAGATTAGAGCACCGGATTTGTTTATATCTGTTGTTGGTTACACACGGAGGCACTTCATGGAAGTAGGTCTGGTTATTAAATGCTTGTGTAATCAAATGATTTACTGCTGCAATGAGTCTGTGCACTCTTACGCGTTTGTTCTTTGATGGCTCTTAAAGAAGGGGTTTTTATGGGAAGCCCTGCTCACTGGGTCTCTAATGTGTAGGCTCTTTGATGCCTCATAAAGAAGTGGGTTTATGGGAAACCCTGTCCACTGGGTTTTTCAGCTTAGTTTGGCTTTCTTGGTAGAAACATGAATCAAATAAAAAGATGCTTGGTAAGATAAATCAATATACTGTATACTTATTCTGGGACGATAAGGGCAGCTGGTTAATAAACGATTCATTTCCTGATTGCAAGTGAGGGTATAAAGGAAAGGCCAGTGCTTTATAGTGCATGCGTATACAGTAAAACCTGTCTACACCGGATATCCGGGAACTGGTGGATTTTGTCCAGTATATAGAGGTGTCCGGTATTTCAGGGATCATGTAAACCAATGGGGAAAAACGGGACTGAGAATTCTTGTCCGGTATTGACAGTTGTCCGGTATTTCAGGGTTTGTCCAGAATGAGGTTTTACTGTATAATGATATGACACATTATGACATTACATTATATCATAATATGACATTATATTATGATATTACATGGCATTATGATAATACATTATATTATAATATTAAATTATAATGTAATATTAAATTATATGGTATTACGTAAGTAACTATAAATTGCAAAGGACCGTTCATTATCAAGGGCAGGATTGAGTATAAAATGATGGCCTTCATAGTGCTACATGTCACAACCAGTACGATGGCATTGTTTATGCATAAAATACGGATCCAAGCCATCAGGTAACATGCCCCATTTAGGGGAAAACTGCGCATGCTGTTTATACCAACAAACTCTCATGTTCTCCAAAGTACAATATTCTCACGTGAAGACATGTACCTATAATTGTTATCAAATATAAAATTAAGTAAATTTGTTTTTAAAATGTTCTATTTGTTATTCAGCGCAGTTAAATGATATGCTTTACCCTACAATTATTCACTCATTTTGTTTATTTATTCTGGCACAGATGTCATTATTTTTTATAAATATGGCTAGGCTTTACATCACTATAAGCTGGAGCATGTGTGTGTCTATTTATTCTTTCAATATCTTGAAATACTGTTCATATTTCCAATCGCCAAACAAGATCTTATTGACAGTGATTAGAATCTCAAACGTGACAAACCTAGAGGACCTGATGACCTGTTCTATTTTTGTACATATGCAGTCATTGCATAAAAATATGTTAGTGAAAAAACTGCAAGGCACAGCTTGTTCGAATTGTAACCCATTGTGATGTCCATGTTCTGTCGATTTCATCAATCAACCGAATATTTTGCTCTAAAAAAGCAACATTAATGAATCCGATGCATTTGCCGGCAAAACGTCACTGCTTTTGTTTTTATTTTTTCATGTTCTGGTAAACAAAATCGTACTAATAGACGCATCCTTGCCTTGCTAATTATCTCTATTGATTTATGAACTGATGTGACAGCCCATTTATCACCACCCCCACCCCCCTCCCCCTCCCCCCCCCCCCACCACCCCGCGCTGCTTTTGCAATGCCATTACTGTTTTTTATACTAAAACTAGAGGCTGATTAATAAACTCAGTGCATCATGTTGTATTAGTGCACAGGTGGGAAATGGTATAAAATTAGCCATAGGCTTCGGGTGAAGCGCTGTGTCATGTTTGAGAATCCTGGCTGGTGCTGTCTTGCTGCTTTGTAAGGAGTTATTTATTAGAAGTCCGATCAAACACTTATGCAGGCATTGAAAGACAAGGGATCTTCACAGGGGAGGATGAGGACGAAACGAGGAGCACAGATCTCTTTTCCCTCTCCTCTTCTCTCCTTCTCCTGTTCTCACCTTCTCCCCTAGTATCGCCGACAAGACAACTACAACCATATAGTGTGATCATTCGGAGTCACAGTACCCCCCCTCCCTTAGTAATCCTGAGTCACAGTACCCCCACCCTTAGTCATCCTGAGTCACAGTACCCCCTCTTAGTCATCCTGAGTCACAGTACCCCCAACCTCAGTCATCCTGAGTCACAGTACCCCCACCCTCAGCCATCCTGAATAACAGTACCCCCACCCTCAGTCATCCTTAACCACAGTACCCCCACCCTTAGTCATCCTGCGTCACAGTACCCCCACCCTCAGTCATCCTGAGTCACATTACCCCCATCCCTAGTCATCCTGAGTCACAGTACCACCGCCCAGCAAACCCATTCCCCCATATTCTGGGCTCATCCGGTCACACGGGTTGCGTATGAAGTAAAAGAGGGCCGTCATGACTTCCATTCCCTGTGAGCGATAACGAAAGGTTGTTTTTTTTTTTGCTTGTGAGTTCGACAGTGTTGAATTTCGGCATCCATTCAATTCCAATTTTCCAATGTTTATTCAACGTTGCACCAAAGACCTTGATTACACGTCGGAAAAGTTGCAGTGTTTTTTGTTGCGACCAAAAGCAAAACCGTTGCGCACCCAGCGTCTTTTCAAAGCTGTGTCAAGCACCTTGGTTAGATGTAGGTCTGTGGTCGCGACAAATCACAACTAAAGTAAGTAGTAGGAAAAGGAGGTTCTGCGCCAGGAATTGACGTCATAATGACGTCATAGGGTAGCGCAGAACCTGCATACTGACGTCACATCCTGGCACAGAACCGGCATGGGGTTTCTGCGCTATTTTTTGGATAAAGCGCGCGCCCGTTCTAATGACGTCATAATGATGACAAAGTGATCACAGACTATTTACGCATGCGGCTGTATCCATAATTTTGACATGTCGCCATTTTAACTTTAAAAAAGTGAAAAAGTGAGATATCTTTCGTTATGGTTGACCGATTTGCATGAAAATTTTACCGTTTGATTCAGTTTTATATCTAGTTTTGACATAAGTGATCACAGGCTATTTACACAGGTGGCTGTATGCATAATTATAACATGTCGCCATTTTAACTTTTAAAAATGTGAGGGGGAGGGAGGAGGGGGAGGAGGGGGAGGAGGGGGAGGACTGAGGAGGGGTAGGGTTATCTAAATGAATTGTATTAATACCCTGGAAGAGAAATGGGTTCACACACAAGCCTGCTAAATAGTCTTAATTCACGAAACATATAGTAACTCACTAACAATATATCTCGCGTGAGTACATGTGGTCGCTTCCTGACAAATATAAATATAGTTACTGATACTGTTATTCAGCCCTTGTCATATTCTTCTTCTTCTTCTTACTACTACTACTACTACTACTACTACTACTACTACTACTACTACTACTACTACTACTACTAATGGTGCTACTTATTATTATTATTATTATTATTATCAGTATTATTATGGTTGCTTTGCGCGCAGAGTGAGTACCGGAAGTTGAGCGAGAGCTGCAAGAACTACGCGGTGGAGCTTCTGGATCTGTGCCGCTCCACGGAGGAGATCCTGGCTATGGTGAACGAGAACGGCGAGGAGATCGAGGTGTACGACAGCACGGACGCCAGCGCTAACGGCTTGGCCAGGGTCAAGCTCGCCATCAAGTATGAGCAGAAACGGGTAAGTGTGGTGAGTGTCCGTATGTGTGTCCGTGTGTGTCCGTGCGTGACCTTGTATGACAGAACGGACGCCAGCGCGAACGGCCTCGCCAGGGTCAAGCTTGCCATCAAGTATGAGCAGAAACGGGTAAGTGTGGTTAGTGTCAGTATGTGTGTCCGTGTGTGTCCGTGCGTGACCTTGTATGACAGAACGGACGCCAGCGTGAACGGCCTCGCCAGGGTCAAGCTCGCCATCAAGTATGAGCAGAAACGGGTAAGTGTGGTTAGTGTCAGTATGTGTGTCCGTGTGTGTCCGTGCGTGTCCTTGTATGACAGCACCGACGCCAGCGCGAACGGCCTCGCCAGGGTCAAGCTTGCCATCAAGTATGAGCAGAAACGGGTAAGTGTGGTGAGTATCCGTGTGTGTGTCCGTGTGTGTCCGTGCGTATCCTTGTATGACAGCTAGTGCTAACGGCCTGGCCAGGGTCAAGCTTGTCATCAAGTATGAGCAGAAACGGGTAAGTGTGGTAAGTGTCTGTGTCCTTGTCCGTGTGTTTGTGTGTGTTCGTGTGTGTGTGTGTCCTTGTATGACAGCACTGACGCCAGCGCTAGCGGCCTCGCCTGGGTCAAGCTTGCCATCAAGTATGAGCAGAAACGGGTACGTGTGGTTGGTGTCCGTGTGTGTGGGCGTGTGTCCGTGTGAAATTAATGCTGATATGCCGAATAATACCCCCAGTAAACATTGTATAGTCGGTTAACGTTGAATAAACGTCAGAATCGGATCAACATCTGCTTTTGCTTGATTCTAGACGTTAAAACAATGTGTAGCTTCCGACGTCCAATGCATGACGATTGCGCGACGTCTAATAAAAGCTGCAAATAGAAGTCGAAATAATGTCTTCTTCTTTGTAGAGATATCGGGAGAGCGACGTTGTATAGACGTCGGGAAAACATTAGTCTGGAATGTCCAGACAACGCCAATGATACTATGTCGTGGTCAGTTCTGCATAAAGGCAGTATACTATAAGTCGATTTTCATGAATATTCTTCAAAACCCATACGGTAAAAACTTGCGAGCTCCAGAAATTCCGCACATTTTATATCCTTCGCTGTCCCCTGTTTTTAAAAGCGATCTGTCATGGCTCCTAAGCGGTAATATGGTGAGACTGTCGCTATGTTGCGATCCCCGGACATCTATGCAACGTCCGTTATTAGACGTCTTTCCAACGTCGATATTCCGACATCTATTCAAAGTTGCAGCAAAGGCGTTGATAAGACGTCGGAGCACCTTCCTACAAAACTGCGAGTTCGTTCGGAACTGCACTCTACGTTTGTTAAAAAAATATCTTTTCGCGTTTAGGGGTCGTTTTTTAAGCCACTGAGGAGAATACGCGCTGTTTTTGTTTACAGTTCATCGCGCACCCCTCGTGTCAGAGACAGCTGATCGCGCTGTGGTACTCGGGCGTACCCTGGATGCGTCATCAACACGTCATCATCAAGCTCCTTGCCGTGCCTATCACCACCCTCCTCCTGCCCTTCCTCTCCCTCGTCTTTCTCTTCGCGCCATCCAGCTCAGTAAGTAACCTTCATGTAGCTCTGTCTAGCTTCCAAGTAGCTCTTAGTTTCGATAACGCAGTTCACGCAGTTCATTCACGGAGAACATAACATCTGACAAATGTAACTTACTTCACTGACCTCTTGTCACTCGATCTTTAAACTCTGGTAACGCTTCTCCCCCCTCCCTCCCTCCCTCTCTCTCTCTCTCTCTCTCTCTCTCTCTCTCTCTCTCTCTCTCTCCCTCTCTCTCTCACTCTCTCTCACTTTCATTCTCACTCTCTCTCTCATATACACTCTCTCTCACTCACTCATTAGAAAAAAGGTTTAAGCCTGCAAAACTCACAAACCCAATACACTACATGACAGAGCATATGCTTGTAGTTTAGCAAACGACTACGGAGTCCTTTCGTCAAGTTCCTGACACACACGTGCGGCTACATCGCCTTCCTTGTACTCGTCTTCATGGCCTCCCTCCGCGGCGGAAGTGGTAACCCCTGGCTGGACATCGCCTGCCATGGCTTCAGCAACACACTGCCAGACTCAGCCGTCTTCCTCCTCATCTTCATCTGGGTGCTAGGTAACACTTTGATCTGTCGTCGGTAACACTTTGATCTGTCGTCGGCAACACTTTGATCTGTCGTCGGTAACACTTTGATCTGTCGTCGGCAACACTTTGATCTGACGTCGGTAACACTTTAATCTGTCGTCGGTAACACTTTAATCTGTCGTCGGTAACACTAATCTGTCGTCGGTAACACTGATCTGTCGACGGTAACACTTTGACCTCAAATCGTTCACATTTTAAGTTTAGGATTAAGCTTTAAACCTCACCAACTCTCCTTCCTCCCATATATTGGATGAACTCCTCCCCCTCCCTCCCTCTCTTTCCTCCCCTTCCCTTTCCCCCTCTTCAATCCTTCCCCCTCTACACTATATGTACACGGACAGGGATATTGATACACGACTGTACCCAGCTCTGCCACGGCGGACCCAAGCACTACATCACGGACTGGTGGAATTGGATGGACTCCTCCCCCTCCCCCTCTCATCTCCCCCTCCCTCCTCCCCCTCCCTCTACACTTTATGTACATTGGCAGGGATGCTGATGCACGAGTGTAACCAGCTGTGGCACGACGGACCCAAGCACTACATCACAGACTGGTGGAATTGGATGGATTCCTCGCTCATCTTCCTCTATCTCTGCTACTACTCCCTCCAGTTCGTCGTCTATTTCAAGGTAAAAATCAATAATCATCCTCCTTGATTAATTTCAGTTTTCAACAAAATGGTGTTAAAGAACTCTGAAAAAGTAAAGGGGTAAAAAAGGGATGGCTAAAAAATTAAGGGGTAAAAAAGCAAGGGGTAAAAAAAGTAAGATGTAAAAAGTGAGGGTAAAAAGTAAGGGGGTAAAAAGGTAAGGAACAAAGAACGCCTCGGATATTAATTGAACCGTTTCCGACAATTATATTAATAATCTTGTCCAAATATTAAAGAAAATTGTCAGAACAGGAATGGAAATTGCAGAGTGTTAGAATAGTGATAGGGTTCCAGGTGAGCGCCATGTCGGACTACGAGAAATCACTGGTGTGTCCAGAGCAGCACTACCACTACAACTGCCGGGAGCTGTCCTGTGAGGTGGATCAGGCGTCACGTAACTGGACATCCTGTTATCCAGGTGGCAGCTGCTCCGATATCGATTATCTGTACACGCCGAAAACCCCTGGAGGAGATCTGGGGGAGGTGCTGGATCTGATCACAAATGCCAATCAAATATCGGATATTTTCTTCTCCATGGCGAATGTGCTCAGTTTTGCACGCGTTGCTCATCTATTGCCTGCCAATGAACAGCTGGGTGAGTAAAAACAGCTGTTAGTGGGATAGCGGGTGAAGATGCATCAATAAAAACAGCTGTCCTTGGGGATACCGGGATAGATGCATCAGAAAAGATAGCTGATTGATAGGGTAATGGGAGTAAATGGATCAGCAAAGACAGCTGGTTGAAAGAGATGTGTTGTGTGTTTGAAGGGAAAGTGAGTGAATTTTTAGGTTAGCAGGCCGCATTGGTAAGCAAAGATATCTAACAGAATAAGGGGTAGGCAGGTAAACATGGCACCTAATTGATAGAGGGGGGGGGGGGGGGCGGGGGTGAAGTGCTCTGTGGCAATATCCGTTTCCTGTATCCCTACCCCTTCAGCCTGTTCTACACCCCAAATTCTATAACCCCACTCACCCTCCCCTCTCCCCAATCGGACTACTTTGCATTTGCATTTGCCCTTTCATCCATCAAAAAGGGATTCTTTCCCCAACCCCCCCCCCCCCGCCCTCCTCCTGCCCGCGCACGCGAAAACGGTGTTGTGAGGTTCATGTGTTTTCAGACCATGCACCTCTGCCCCCCTCTCGTCCCAAACTGTGCGTACGTTGTGACGTCATTTCTGCCGTTGCAAGCGCATTGTTGGTATGTATCGATCATATGCTGCATGATATCATAACAACCCTCCTCATACGTCATGACGTGACGTCTGTCGTTACAGGCCCGCTGCTGGTGTCGTTCGGTCGTATGCTCCATGACGTCGTGAGGTTTGGCGTCGTCTTCTTTCTCGTGCTCTTGTCCTTCATGTGCGGCCTCACCAGTCTCTACAGGACTCACCAGTGCGAGAACAAATTCTTCTCAAGGTAAGTCACAACTCCCCACTTGACGGTCAAGGTCAAATCGCGAAAAAAAACGTTATTTAAGAGAAAAAAAAACAATGATTTATCTCGAAAACGGTAAGAGATAGAACAATTTTGACCTCATCCTCGACCTCCATCCCCTATGCGACGATACGTAAGGTATAACTTCCGGTGTCCTTGACCTCCAGGTCACTTTCGAGGACTAAACCGGAAGTTGGCCTTTTTCTCGAAAACGGTAAGAGATAGAGCAATCGGTTTCCAGACATCTCGTCAGAGATCGCTGAAGCTAGTCCAATCAAACTTGGCACATGTATGGAGGGTCATCTGAAGTGGTGCACCTGATACAAATTTTTGACCTTGACCTTACCGGTATAGTTGGTAGTATTTAGGAGGATGTTCTACATTCAGACATGTAAAAATTGTTAACAAACAACAATATCAGCAACCTTCTGTTTTAAGTTATCATTCCAAGTGGGGTCTAATTCGCTGTGCGAATTTCGGTCTAGTTTATCCAATTAAATTCCACGCTGCTGTGACGTATACTTTGTTTACACTTTAATCTCCATGGTAACGTTACAGAATGGATCTGACACTCTCCAGTCTATTTTGGGCGACCTTCGGCATGGGTGATACATCCGCTACCAAAATAGATTACCGATATCTGGGAGTAGATAAGGATCTGATATCGACCCACTCGAAGCACCACCCGCTGACTGTCATCGTCGGCTACCTGCTCTTCTGGTCCTACATCGTCGGCTCCGTCGTTGTGCTACTCAATATGCTCATAGCCATGATGAGCAACAGCTTTCAGGAGATCTACGTAAGTACTGGCTACTGCGTGAGTACTTCCTAAGTATTATATTTCCTTGATATTGCGCATGGTCAATATGCTCATAGCCATGATGAGCAACAGCTTTCAGGAGATCTACGTGAGTACTTCGTGGGTATTTCGTGAGTACTTCCCGAGTATTATGTGAGTATTTGCTGGATATTGCGCATGTTCAATATGCTCATCGACATGGTGAGTAACAGCTTGCGGGAGATCTACGTAAGTACTTTATGGGTATCCCGTGAGTACTATGTGAGTACTTTATAAATATTAAGTGAATACTTCCTGGATATTGCGCGTGTACTTAATGAGAAGTACACCATGGCAGTGCTTTCTTCTGTGCATAACTTTTTGAGTAATACGGTGGTACCTCCTGATCGAGTAGTACTGGGAATTTCAGAATAATTTGTGAGTATTTTCTAAAAAAAAGCAATTCGGATTGGTACTTAAATACTTTCTGAGTGAAACTTAACTACGTCAGTAATTTGTGAGTGCGTTATGATTACTATGTGGTCATGATGTCACATCAAGTGAATGCTTAGTAAAAACTGGCACAGCTTGAATGAGTACGTTATGACGAACACCTGTGCCATCCATTGTATATGTGCGCAGTATGCAGCGTTTTTTTTTTTGTTTCCAGTCTTTGATTTGGCGAAGTAGCAATTGCAATAATCATTATAAAAAACTTACTTGACCCTGATAATAGTAAATAACAAAGGGACTCTTTTGTTTCTGAGATGTTCCTACATCTGCATGTGTGTGTGTGTGTGTCATTTAGTAGAAACTCTTCATCTGGCGCACGTTTCTACACCAACTACACGTGGCATGTTTTCATCAGAACACCCTCCCCCCTCTACCCCCCCTCCCCCCTCTACCCCCCCCCTCTTCCTCCCCTCCCCTCCTTTTCCCCAGGCCCCTCCCCTCTCTCTCCTCCTCCCCTCCCTCCCCTACCCTCCCTCTCCCCCTCCTCCTCCCTCCCCCTCCCCCTCCCTCTCCCCCTCCCCCTCCCCTCCCCCTCCCCCTCCCTGTCCCCCTCCCTCTAATTCTCTCCTCCCCCTCCCTCTCCCCCTCCCCCTCCCTCTCCTCCTCCCCTCCCCTCCCTCTCCCCTGCCCTTCCCCTGCCCTCCCTTTCCTCATCCCCTTTACACATACGAGATTGTTCTATTTTTCCCCCATGTTATTACCTAACAAGGAGGGTGATGTTTTCATTTAGCTTGTTGTTATCCCCCCCTTCCCCCATGCATTTCTACGTCCCCTCTTACCAACCCCAAACCCCAACCCCTCCGCCCCCCCCCCGCCCCAAGCGAACTTATGCTATTACACCAACTAGACGTGACGTATTTTTATCAGAACACACCCCAATACCTCCCCTTCCCCTTCCGCTTACCCTCCCTCCTCTCCTCCCCACCCCCCCCCCCCAGAAATTGTTATATTTTCATCTAGCATGTTATTACCTCGCAGCCCCCCCCCCCCCTATCCCCCATCCCCCGTCACCAAACATTGCACTATTTTCATCAAATACTCTGTTATCCATCCACCCACCAGGATGATCGTGACGTGGAGTGGAAGTTCGCCCGCGCCAAGCTCTGGATCGACTACCTGGAAGACGGCTGCACCCTCCCACCCCCCTTCAACCTAGTGCCCAGCCCCAAGTACCTCTGTGCCTTCATCAGCTGGTCCCGTAAGAAATGCACCCACACCATGGATGACCCGCCCGTGCAGCTAGCCTACATCTACAACGTGCGTGTTTAAAACTGTTTGTTACATCGCTTGGAAATATACTGTATTCTGATTGGTCGATGACCACGTCCATAATTTTTTTTTTTCAAATTTGACTGAAACGCAAATGCAGATGGATAATTGTAATTATTTTACTCAAAACACCAGATATATCATGTAGCCAAGCATATACTGACTTTTTTTAGTCAACATCAAAATATTAAAGGTCAACATTTTTCTCACTGGTCAACACTACGTCATGTTGACTCATAATCAGTCAATATCTGCTACATAGTTCAATATTTTCCAGAAACCGCTTCAGTGAATGACTCCATAAATACTTCAAGTACTTTAAACGTTTAAATGTTAAACGTTTTCAGTCGATATCCGTTTACTGACTTCTTCAAATTTATTTTTAGAATTCTACATTGTTTTGTATGTTCCAGAGGCGGAAGAACGGAGTGGCAGGCGACGACTTGACTGACGTCACACTTCCTCCCAAACCCGTCACCCTCTACAAGGCATGCATATTGCTCCAATCCTACATGCGAGTTTTTTTGGTTTTTTTTTGTCGGGGGTGGGGGTTGGGTACTTGATTTTAAATGTATACACTGTGTGGGGCCTAATGCCTCGTTATTACAAAAAAAAAAAAAAAAAAAAAAAAAAAAAAAAAAAAAATAGAAAAAGAAACGCCCTGCCTATAAAACACTCAATTAAAAACTACTTAGTAATACTTACTTAATATTTAGTATTTCTGTCTAATACAAAGCTTGTAAGAGTGCAAGGTGCTCTACTATGTCACATATACTCAGCCAACCAACCAACCATCCAACCAACCAACCACCCAACCAGGCAACCAGCTACGACTGGGAACTGTCACATAAACCTCACAATATGGGCTTGTTCGCTTAGGGCGAACGACATCAGGTGTTGTCCAATCAGATTATGTAAAAATTTTGTCTCGGACGCACACCAATAACCGGAGTAGGATATAAAAATCTCTGGAATGCATTATTATACAATACCCTGAATTGTTATTACAGCATAAAAACGCAATAGCTATGAGTCTCAAACGAAGTGCAATGAACCATTACTCCCGAACGCAATTAACAGATCAACGGCCGGATTAAGATAAAAAAAAACACCATGGAATGCAATACAACATCCAATACCCGAGTGTTTGATTATGGTATTGGTATGCAATAGCTTTGAATCAAACGACTGTTTTATCTGCTTAAAGACTGCCAAAGTGTAGCTGCGACCCTTTTGCGATCGCCCCATAAATAATGCCTTTTATAAACAATAGCATTCAATGTTGACACTTACTCAGTCTTCTGTGTACTTGTCTTCTTTGTGTTTTAGTGCTTGGTCTTCTGTTTGGTTCATATTATGCGAACAGATTATGCCGTAAATGTGGCCTTTGGGACCTTATGCTGGACTTCATCTCACGTGAACTTCATATTAGACGTGTTCCTATTAAGTGGGTCCAACTGTATATGGTTTCTACGTGAAGCGTTCTGCCTAAGCCCCCGCCCCTCCCCTCACACACACCACCCCCATCACCAATACGTTCACTTCAAAGTGCCATTAGACTAGAATCGCAGAACCATTGGGGCGGGGGGGGGGGGGGGGAAGCGTGGGGGCACTTGGTACATGTGTTGCCATGCGTGTAAAAAAAGTGCAGAGAAAGGGCTTAATTTTAAGGCCAGAGACGATCCACGCCGAGTGCTAGTTTCGCTAAAAGGGGGAGAATTTTTATTCAGTACCCCGCATTTCCCCCTAAAATAAGGTAGTGGGGTTGGTTTGAAAAGACGGTATTATCCCAAATTTAGCACTCCGCGTTTAGGTATGGTATTAAAAAGTCACGCATAGTAACTAGTTTATAATGGAGTGCCCCCCCCCCCCCCCCCGGGCTCCAAGTGTAATAAATGTCGCATATCCAGAGCAGTCAGATTTCTTTTCGAGGTTGTTGCTTCTAAAGTGTTCGATCAGTGAAACTTAGGCCTGACTGCCTTAGCTATGTTAACCCACACCGCCTGCGCCCCCCCCCCCCAAACCAATCCATCGTGCCACAAACCTACTTATTTCACACATTTTTCACCTGTTTATTTTTTTTGTTACGTGTGTTTTGATTGGTTGCAGCAAGTGACAAATCGATTGGTGCAAAGATACATCTACAAATACCAAACAGAACTGACAGAAAAACTCAGGGCTGAGTCAGGTAAAGTCTTGTTTTGTTATTATTGTTGTTGCTGTTGTTTTTGTTGTTATCATATAATTATATTACGATTATTGTTATTATTGTTGCTATTATTATTATTATTATTATTATTATTATATATTACAGTATTATTATTATTAAATATCACTGTTAAAATAATAATACTTATTATTATTATTATTATTATTATCATCATCATCATCATCATCATCATCATCATCATCATCATCATCATCATCATCATCATCATCATCGTCATTTATTGTTATTATCATTATTTTGTAAGGTGGATGGGAAGGCATGGCGCAACTCACGTAAAAATCAGGTGCCGTGTTTTTCAATCACTTTTAAAAAATGAATGTATACGCTGATTGCCAAGTTTTAAAAAGAACCCTTTTTAAATCACAAAGTCATTGCATGATACGCGGTGTATTTTGATTGGATTGAGCAGAGATGTTTGAGATGCACAGCGGCGTGGGGGCGCTAAACGACGACGTACGTCAGATGAGGACAGAGATGAGCAGCATCAAGGACTCACTCATGCAACGCTTCAACAGCTTAAAGTACCGTGCCAACGGTCTGTCCGCGCACACTAAGCCCCGGCGAGACCCCAAGCGCTGTCATGTCGAGCTACACGTGTGAGACTGCAATCTACACGTGTGAGACTGCAATCTACACGTGTGAGACTGCACTCTACACGTGTGCGACTGCAAGCTACGTTTGTGAAAATTCACGCTACACGTGTTACACTGCAAGTCACACGCATGAAACAGCAAGTTACACGTATGAGGCTGCAAGCTACACGTGTGAGACTGCGTAAGCTACGTGTATGAGATGCGATCTACCCTCTTGAATGAGCAAACGGCACGTGTGGGACTGTGATTTACTACAAGCTACATGAATGGGAAACATTAAGAAACCGGGTTTCGAGCATAACACATGGTGCTGTGAATAATAGTTGAATTGTGTATTCCTGGTGGCCCCAAAAAATCTACAATGTACATGTGAAATAGTTGAGCTGCACAAGTGAAATACAAAATTGAATGAGATAAGCAGTAGATACTGAGACACAATACTGCAGATTATTCTCTGAGCTGTGTACTGAATAATATTTATATGAATCCCGGTCATCCGCCCCCCCCGGTCAACTGTCCCCCTGTCATCTGCCCCCTTTTTTGCAACCCGGTTGACTGCCCCCCCCCCCCCCATCAAAGTGGAGGGGTGGTCGCTTGCCCCCTCCATATACTATTTTTTCTTGGGTTCTTGGCTTACAAAGACACAAAAAATAAAATTATGTTATGTCGCGAGGCGTTTTGTCGCGATGCCTTTTGTCGGGATACCTATTGAATGTATTGCACCTCGGTAAATTGCAATTCACCAATAGGAAACTAATTACAATTAGAATTGCAATTAGTTTACGAATCAGTCCCTCCTAAGATCAATATTGGTGATTGCTCTATGAAGATGAATTGTTTCAGAGACGAAGTAGACGGGGACATCACAATTGCTTAATTTTTAAAGAATTTTGTTCCACTAAAAAAAGGAGGGGGGGGGGGCAGATGACGACCCCGTCAACTAGCAAGAGGGGAGGCAGTCGACCGGGTTGCAAAAAAGGGGGAGCAGTTGACTGGGGGGGGGGGGGGCGGCAGTTGACCGGGGGGGGGGGGCAGATGATCGCTTAGCTATTTATATATGTAATTATATGTATACGTTGCAATTCACCCCTGAACCACCTCAACTTAATAAGTATCCAAAACCATTCTACGATATATTATAAAGCTGATAAAGCTGTGCATATCTTACAGACTATTTTATACCATTTTCTAGGTATTCACACTAAATGATATATTAGTATTTCTTTTCTTTTGTGTTGCAGAAGGAGTGTGTTTTTACGAGAGCTTATTGTAATCGTCATGCGTCGCTTTATGCCGGCTTTAATGTGCATTATGCAATCAAAGATTCGGCGTCCACGATCAATAGCAGTAACACTAAGTAATAGCTTGGGAAGTGGGAAGGGAGGGTTGGTTAATATATTTTGAGAGGGTGCGGGTGTGCATATACACTTATACCTAAATAATATTTAAGGAATATAAATAAATATAAATAAAAGTCATATAAACAATTATAAAGTTATTGATTTTTTATTGTCATGGCAACTGCCATCTTGCCCAATGATGATTTCACTCATTAATTAAGCGTAAAGATTGAGTTTTTTTTCCAAAATGCAAAAATGATTTCAACATGTCATAATGAACAGATTGTCCAAAATTGAAAAAAAAGAAAAAAAAAAAAAGAAAAAGAAATAAAACAATATAAATAGAAATGAACTGTTAACTAATTTTGATATTTTGAGCAGAGTTTTTTCTCCGTTGCCTGTAGGTAACTGCCAAGGAGTTTCATTACTTTTTGTTTTTTTTTCCTTATTATACCAAACATGAGATATTAATAACTGTTCTAAGATATCAGACTTACTCTTTGGATATCTGAAAATCAAACATTATTTGAAAAAAATGAAGTAATAAATTAAATTTTGATATTGTTAGGAAATGAAGCTTGAGAGTCACGTGATGATAATTTTATTAATAATTAATACTTATATTTTAAATTAAAAAGGACAATTTTTACATGTAAAATTTTACTAAGCCATTACAATTTCATGAGAAGAGACAATGCACCGAACATTTCATCATATTACATGCTTATTTGGCATACATTAAGCATGGATTCATTGTTAACTCAAATTTCCATGTTTTTTCACGAGTTCTCATAATACAAGGGGATTACCCTTTATTTATCTAGAGTAAACTTTGAAATACGAACAAAAATGATTAAAATATATATGTAGATCGGTATCCAGACATCTCGCATCTGGACATCTCGCATCTGGACATCTCGCATCTGACAACTCGCATCTGGACATCTCGCATCTGGACATCTCGCATCCAAATGAAAAAGTGGACATCTCGCATCCGTGATTTTGGTCTGCTTTAAAGGGGGACTTAAACACTGTGTTTGGGGAACTTCATACAGAAAATAAATTACAGGGGTTTCCAAAACGTAAGTTATTTGAGTAAATCAACTGAAAACACTCAGTTCAGTCTACGGAGTAATTCAAGAGTTAGACTTACATTTGTACTCAGTGAATGCCATAGTGAGTAGTTCAGCGTTTGGTGCAGCGCGAATCCACATAAGCTAATCCCTCGAAAGAGGCACTCAAAAGCATGAACGATTTTATGAACGTGCGGCGGATCAGTATTAAGACTGAATCCACATCCACTAATCCCACTGATCTATTCAATTTTTAAAAATTTATCTTTGATGCACGGTTTGGAAGAGAAACGTGCACAGGTTCGAAAATGCGACGGACAAGATGTAGTCACGATACCACATCCCTTAAGGTAGGGTATATAAAGGGAAGATATTGAAGTCCAAAATCATGGGTTTTGCTATTGAATGGTCAAATTAGAATGGAATTCATCGAAAGTATTCGGGGCAAACCTAAGCTTTGTCTCGATGGTTTCATATACACGAAAAGACCATGACAAATCGTAGTAATCGTACCCCCCCCCCCTCCAACCGCGAAAACACAATGATAAATCAAGCAAAAAATCACGGATGCGAGATGTCCACTTTTTCATTTGAATGCGAGATGTACAGATGCGAGATGTCCAGATGCGAGTTGTCGGATGCGAGATGTCCAGATGCGAGATGTCCAGATGCGAGATGTCGCGGATTCATGTAGATCGAAGAAGGTATCGAAAATATGATCAGTCTGTGCAGCTGAGAACAAAATACTTCTAACACTTACAGACAACATATATATTTATATAATTTGTTATTTATGTTTTACGGAATTAAGCTCGCGTTATGTTCATTCGGATGTTCATTTCAGATGTTTCACACATCACATTTGGTAACTGCTGAGTTACTATAGCACTATACAAGTACTCGATTTAATTTTTCACCGAAAATTACCAGAATGCAGTATGGCTTTGGGTCCCTGTAACTTGTGATACCCAAAATGGTTAATGTATTATTTGCACATACGTAATTTTTACATGAATATTTTAGAATTTTGATGGCGCGTCGGTATTTTTCTTCCTAAATTGTAAAAATTTACATGGATAATGCTTTCGTATGTATTTCACAACAGCAGTTGAGTGATTAATTATCTATTAATTATGTAACTCTAGACTGTATTTTTGTAAGATGTGTCTTAAGACTGATCGTTTCAAGGTGGTAAACCCGACGTCAGTTTCAGGTCGGAATCCGACGTTGGTTCCAATTTCATATACAGCCTAAAACCGACTTAATTCAGACGTCATTCTGAGATCTTCATGTTTGCTTGGTTGCAGGCTCATGCAACATGTGCTTCAGCCTGTGAAAGGGTTTTACTGATCTGTCCAAACGTGTATTTTTATCATCACGATACCCTGTTCTCCTCAAATCAATAAATTAAAAATTACGTGGCTATAGTATTTAATTAGACTGGTATTGTGAATTGACTGCATAGGTTCGCATTTTTTTACTTTGTCAAACAGAAAGAATCACATATATTGATACTGTCACAGCAATGACATAAAACCTACCAAATCGATACTCTACAAATAAGGGACTTCCTTTTCTGTAAAATTCCTCTCACAGTTTAGACGGACAATTCGATTAAGAAGTCTGTAAACAGCGTGTGCTTCTTCTCAAACCAGTTTTGTTTGCGTTATCTCCAAACGTTGTGCATTGATTTATCCGTACCCCAACAGGCAAGAAAGATTTGTTTACATAAGTTCTAAGATTCACAGCCCAGTTTTTTCATTGGTCTATGAGTACGTTCATAGGTAAATAAAGTTTTGTTTACATTGTGTCTAAGCTTTATAATTTATTTGCGTATTGGGCCATCGATACTGCAGTGTGTTCGTATACACCAGAGAAGACACCATAAGCAAGGATCATACATCAAAACCAATAAAAAGAGCGTCAGTGACAAAAATGAAGATCAAATGAGACATTTCTAAACTGCCCAGGAAACTGTAGGATTTTTCGATACTTCTATGTATAATGCGTCACATAACCCATAGAAGGTAACGTTATTGCGCGCACAGCCTGAGGGACCTTTACTCCGAGTGGCTACACACCTTGAATACAAAAGGAGGGATACCAAGCTTGAAAAGTTTATTTTACTTTCACGATATGACACATATTACATAGAGGATAAAACTAATTAATATGCTACAAAGTTGCCAATATAAGTCACTAACTAAATAAGCCGTCGTAGAGAACAAAACTGAAATTGAAAATTCAAGACGACGGTCATTGTCGTTTTGAATCTGAGTAGAAGGGGGAAAACAAGAGTTGTGCAACAGTCAATCATCGTGACGTCATTAATCACGTGATCTGAAGTCCCGCCCACTAATACCTTCTGTCTATCATCTGTCAATCATCGTGACGTCAGACCCTCCTAGGACATACTATGTGAGGACCCCCTCTCTTGGCAGTGGCAGTTCTACCGCTGTCAATCATTGGACCATACTATGTGAGGACCCCTACCTCGGACATCTATGCGAGGACCACCCTCTATTCAGCGACAGCTCTACCGCATTGAACCATACTATGTGAGGACCCACAAGGACATGGTTCAGCAATCTTCTTTATAAGGACATTGTAAGTGCAAGAGGAAGTGAGAGTGTTGTTGCTGGAGACAGATTGGAGGAAGTGAAGATTTTTGGTAAGAGAAATTCTTTTTTTTTCTCTTTGGTTGGTTATGTGGCAGGGAAGAGCGTACCGTTCAAAGACGTGTTCGAATAGCACGCGCCATTCAAAAATGTGTTCGAATGACAAGTCCATTCAAAGATGTGTTTGAATGGCTAGCTCATTCAAAGATGTGTTCGAATGACGTGCTTCCCCATTCAAAGACGTGATCAGCTCACCTTTTTTCCCGATTTTGGCATATTTCTCCGTTCTAGACGATTCTGGAGGAAATTTCACCATGTTAATGCTTTTTGCATGGTTACTGAGCAGTGGCAAAACGAGGAGAATTCTCACTGATCGTCATGAGAAAATCTTTGACATATGGTCTGCCACCAGCTTTCTACATGCTTTTAAGGTACAGACTGCACGATTTTACAACTATCTTGTGAAAACATACATGTGATGTCGTATAAAAGGAGCGGGTGAAGAGAACCAAGTCAGCATTCAATGTGTAGCAATGGAGAAGACAAGTACCTTTAAAATTAATGTGAACTTAAACATTACTGTGGAACATGGACAATTTAGACCATTTCTTCGAATCAAACGTGGAGAGAAATGGCTTGCTTTAGCACCATCCTTGTGGAAGACTGTGTGTCAGAACTTGAGAAATTTACGCAACATTCGTTTCAAGCTGTACTTAACGCAAGCGAAGTGGCTTGAAGTCATTTCATACCAAAGCATGTGCTATTTGAGTTTTGTGTGCACATTACTGTTTGTGTTCTTTAACAAATATTATTCAAATATTATTCAACCACTACGAAAGCAAGGATGGATGTAGAAACGTGTTTCAAGGAGAAGTACGTGGACTACATGATAAGTGAACTGGCACGTTTTGAGTCTGTTCAACAACCACTGCAACACTCCAGCATCTATTGGGAACTTGCTCATTCAACGCTGAACTTGTCAAACATATAAAGTAGTCATAAGAAGTCTTCATTGTCACATATCATTTTAAGAAGCAAGAAGTACACTTGTATCGTGTGAAAGACTTTTTGGATGAAGATATTGATGGATATTTCTATGAGAAAGAACTGCAGAAAGTGACAAAAGATATTGAATCCATCTATAGAATTGAAAAGGTCTTAAAAACACGAAAAAGATGAGGTGTTAAAGAATTATTTGTCAAGTGGTTAGGTTGGCCAAAGAAGTTTAACAGTTGGGTGAAAGAAACAGACATTCAAAAATGAAGCCTCCATTCACATGTTTGGTGTCTGGACCTACATACAGTGGTAAAACTTGTCTGGTCTAGGAAATTCCAGAACAAAAGTTAATTGAACACTCTCCAAAAACCATTTTATGGCTCTTTGCAGCAGATCAGCCTTTGTTCAAGGGAATGAAAGGTGTGGAATTTTACCAAGGCATTCCAGACGACATTGAAGAGCACTTGAGTCCGAAAAACGAAACCTACTCATCGTCAACGACCTAATGACCAAATGTCATAGTGATGGGCGTATGACACGTCTCTTTAGGGTTGGCAGCAGTCATCAAACTCTAAGTATCATTTTTATTGTGCATAAGTAATTCCATCATGGTAGAGAAATGCGAAATTTTGAATACGCATGTGGCGGCAGATATCACAGGTTTATTGACTAAAACCACACTGAGTTTTAACGGAAAGAATTTCTTTAATTACATCTTTATTTCCATCTTTGATTCGGTGAAACTACAATAATAATAAAAAAGAACGATATTAGAATCGTGTTTTTAATCGATCTCCTTAAACAGAGCCGATAGCTTAAGGACCGCGTCACAAATTCATGAAAATGATGTGTAAAATACACAGTCACGCATATTTTCAGTCACCCGTTGAAATTCGTTCTTTGAATAAAAATTTAATTTTATCATATTATTATTAAGACGAACAAAGACAAATTTATTAAAGTAATTTTTTACCCATTGTGACCTGTATAAGAGTTTAAATTTAAATCCAAAAACAACCTGTAATTCGGCCCACCAGCGACCGCGACTGGACTTTAACTAACGATAAGAGCGGTATTTATTTCTTTTATAGTAGCTGAAAACACAAGGGGGAAAAATCAGTCAACCTTAACCTTTAAAATCGCGGGGTTTTATCAAAGCACCCATAAAATTGTCAAGCAACGACGAACCGCAGGTTTTACAAAATTTATCACAAATCAATTAATATGCCAAACAAACACAAAGATTGATATGGAATTCATTCGTTACAACGCATAACACCATTCTGTTTAAAAATCCTAGAGACAGCCAAGTCTCATTTTCTCATAGAGGCCTATCAAGATGCTATTAGCAAACCTCATGGCTCTTTATTCATTGATTTAAAACCAAAGACAAATGATCAACTGCGGATTCGTACAGGCATTTTATCAAAAGATACACATTATGTGTATGTTGATAAAGTAGCGTATGAACAAGAAGCAAGTCACTTGACCATTCACAGCCAAGCTGTCTAAACGTATTCGAGCTAACCAGCCTTTTCTTTACTTGCTCGCATGCAGTGGGCTTGAATATATTGCGAGGACATTTACCCTTAAGCTCAAAAAGGTATAAGGAATTCAAGCGTGAGCGTCATACCCTACGCACACTGGAACAAATCACTTCGAATAAAAAGAAGTTGGTCAATTAGAAAGGAGGTGTTATGAAACCGTGTGATAAATAATTTTACTTATAAATACTTACCACTTATTTGTTTTCTTAAATTTATTTACAAATTATTTACAAAAAAATATAATCAAATCATCAGATGATAACTGATTTCACAATAGCAGATATTTTACCTCTATATTACGACATCTATTATAAACCACACCGTAACCTAATGGTGACTTAAATGGTATACTTTCTGATGGCGTACAAAGATAAGAAGTCAAATCATCAGATGATAACTGATTTCACAATAGCAGATATTTTACCTCTATATTACGACATCTATTATAAACCACACCGTAACCTAATGGTGACTTAAATGGTATACTTTCTGATGGCGTACAAAGATAAGAAGTCAAGGCACACAAGTCATGAAATCACAGCACATCCGACCACATAGTGACGTCATCACAAAGATCCTGCCAAACTCCCATAAATATGATTGACGTCAAAACAAGACACGTGACCTGTAACTTTATCAAAGGTCATACGGCGAATGGCTTAAATGAGCGACGTCCATTACATACCGTAATGTCAGATTAGATGGAGATATTCATAAGGTCACACAGGCGACGATATCAATCGAATCCTGTTCCCAGTCCCACTCAAAAGACCGCCATCATGAGGTCACACAGACAAACTCAGATGACCAACATCACGAGTTCACACAGACGAACTCAGATGACCGACATCACAAGATCACACAGACGACATCTTTCAAATCTTGTCCCCGTCGCCACTCATCAACACGGTGCAAAAACTGGGAACAAATATACACCATAAATGTTCACTTTAAAGTTGAATTCTATCAAGCTTTGTTTTACGCATTTCCAGTTTATAAATAGCTAGATTCTCCTCCCCTTCCAGCAGATACACTCCCTCACAAAATACTCGTATTTATGTGAAGAAATATATACATTACTAAATGATATACCTAAATTAAATTAACTCGATATAAAATTAAGCCAACCCGATATCAAATTAACTTAACCCAATATAAAGCTAACTCACTCAGTGAATCGTATGCACGTCCGTAAATTACCAACAAGCGATCAACACATATTTACACGAGGCCTTTTCTGTAGCCCATACCCATTTAATTTAATACAACAGGCATTTAGCCCAACACATCGCAAATGGCTGCTTTGACCAGCACATCACAAAGAGCTGCCTCAGCACAACAGGCCTCACCGGCACGTCTGATACCTTTGCCATCGCTGCACCGAATGAAATCAAAATGACCGCGACCCGCGAAAGAAAAATGACATTTGACCAATGCTGAATAAAATGTTCATGTTCAATACAGTCAAACATTGAATACACGTGTGCCTTTCAAACATTAGTTACAATGTTTTTCAAACGTTAAACGTACACATGCAGTATGGGGCACCAACAATAAATTGTTGCTCATCAAATCAATTTATAGAAATGTCAGATTAAAACATTTAAATGCATAGAATTTATGTGCCCGATCAACAAAGGTGATCTCACGCGTCAACTGGTGACCCACAGCCTATCTCATATCTGTACATTAATTGCCATCACAACAGCCTACAACAAAGAACACACGTGTTATTGTGTTATTGTAGGAGCACAGCTCCGAGTCCATTGTCAGAAGCATCCGTTCTAAGAACAAATGACTTCTGCACGCCAGGCAGCTTTATCACTGGATCTGTGCTTAACTCCATTTTGAGACCTTCAAATGCTTGCTGATGCTCATCGGTCCACTTCAAGCCATCTGGCCGATGTTTTCGTGTCAGATCTGTGCGTGATTTGATTTTTGTTGCGTAATAAGGGATAAATTTGCGATAGTACCACGTTAATCCAAGACGTGATGTGAGTTGCTTCTTGGTCTGAGGAGGTGTTGCTTCCTTGATCTTCAGAACTTTATCTTGTTGTGTTTGTAGCATACCTACCGTGATGCGATGACCGGTGAATTCGATGTAAGTGTATCCAAAGAAACATTTTGATGGTATCACCGTAGGTTTTGCTTCTCGAATTCTTTCAAACAAAGCACGTAGACTAGTTGTTCCTTCCAAGTTATTGTCAATGTTCTTGTCAATGTTCTTTAATTGACGAAAAAGTTTTCGCATCACTGTTGCGTAAGTTGATCCAGAATTTATGAGACCAAACATCATTATGCAGCATTCGTAATGTCTAAATGGAGTTGAAAATGCAGTTATTTTCTTGGCGCTTTCTTCCAGAGGAAGTTTGCCAATAAACTTTGCAAAAGTCGACTTTGGAGAAGTATTTCTCGTTGGAACAGTTTGCGTAGATTGCATCTATATCCGGAATTGATTCACAATCAAACTCGGTAACCTCTCGCATGTCTTGACAGTCGCGCACTGTTCCATCCTTCTTTTTGACTATCACAATAGGGGAAGTGTATGGAGAATCTGAGAGTTCAGTGATGACCATGTTTAACATTCCTCTAATTTCTTTCTCCATCTCGTCACACATCGCATATGGTACTGGGTACGGATTGCATCTGATAGGCTCTTTGTCTGTTAAGACAATTTTATGTTCTCCCAAATTAGTGACCCCGGGCTTCGCTGAAGTCTTTTATCAAAGTTGATATTTCTTTCTTTTGCGTAGCGGTGAGATCATGATTGATGTTTACATATTTGTACGTCTCTTCTTTGTTACTACTGCTGAGTCCTAAAATATTTGGATGCTCAGCATCCCCATCGTCGTCTTCGAAAGTGATTGCCGCAACGGATACGTAGTTTGGTTCTAGTTGATTACGATAATACTGTTTCAACAGATTGATGTGGAATATCTTGATTTTGTCGGATAATTGTGTTGCACAGTTGTTGACTCCGACTTGGTTCTTGACAGTGTAAGGTCCTTTTCCACTTCATGAGAAATTTGTTTTTGTCGGTAGGGATAAGAAGTAGTACTTTGTCTCTCGGCTTGAGTACTCTGGACGTTGCTTTCTTGTCAAAATAATTTTTCTGCTTGAACTGCGGTTTGCGTAGCTCTTCTGATGCAAGTTTGCAGGTTTCTTGCAATCGCTCACGAAGATCGAGTACGTATTCGTAGGTATCCAGACCAGATTTCTTTGAGAATGGACATTGGGCCATGTTCAATGGTTGTACGGCAATGTCCTGCCGTACAATCATTCGAAGTGTGAAAACCCAGCTAAATTGTCCAAAGGTGCTTCACGATATGCAAATAATAATGGTTCGATGAAAGGTTCCATTCCTTTGGTTGATCGTGCACCATTTGTTTTACATCTTTTTCAAGGTGCCATTGTATTTCTCACAGAGCCCATTGCATTGAGCATGATACGGTGTTGTAGTGATGGCTTTGATTAAGAGTAGACGATGAACTTCTTTCATGACGTCTGATATGAACTGAGTTCCACGATCACTAAGGAGTTCTTGTGTAATCCCGTATCGCTGAACATTTTGAGCAATGCTTTAACCACTGTAACTGTGTCGATTTTTGTAAGAGGTATAGCTTCATGATACCTTGTTTCCATGTCGACCATTGCTAACGTGTACTGATGTTTTCTCGCGAAAGGAGGAAACAAGGGTCCAACTAAATCGACTGCTGCTGGTTTGAAAGGAGTGGTGATGATTGATAGATTAACAAGCGGAGAATTTGGAATCATTCCAAGAGGTACTGTGCGCTGGCAAATATCGCATGATTTGCAAAATCTGGATATATGATCTTACATGTTTGGCCAGTAAAAGTTGGACTGTATTCGGTCTTTGGTTTTCTGTATACCCATATAACCTGCCATAATGGATTCGTGCCCAAGCTTCATTACGATGTGTCTGTATTTCTTTGGTATGACCAGTTGTTTTCCTCTGACATCGCTGCCAGTCTCAATGGAGTATGTAACTCGGTACAGTAAACCTGAAACATTTTGAATGTAATAGCTTCTTTTGACACTGCATTGGTTTTTTACTTCTTTATTTCGCACTGCCCTTCTTGTTGATAAACTGTTGTGGCTTCACCAAGTCTTTGCGAATAATAGCTGTAGTGTAACCAGTGTCACGTAGAGCTTTAACTTGTTGCTCGTTGACGTTGCCTAGTACTGTTGGTAAAAAATGTATAAAAGGTTTCTCTTAAGGTAAGACATTAACACATCCCATGTTTGGTAATCGTTCTAACGGTTTTTCCTCCAGCTTTTGAATTGTGCATTTGATGCAGATATGCAAGTAGAAAGTGTGTGTTCTTCGATTTCTGAAACGGAATTATCAGTGTCCTGAACGTCAGCAGATGCCGAAGCAGACAAAGCATTTTCCTTCTCGGGACGTTTGTTTGATTTATGACCTTTTCTCTGGCAATAGAAGCTAGTGATGTTTTGTTGGTTGCTAGTGAGTAGTGTGAAAAGGAGAGTTCTACTGCACTTTGTGACGTCATACTGTCTGGAAGTGACGTCATACTGTCTGGAAGTGACGTCATCGTGTCTGGACCGGAAGTGTTGTCTGGACCGGAAGTGACGTCATAGCGTCTAGACCGGAAGTGGCGTCATGATAAGCGTAAGGATAGGCGCGGCCATCCATGACGTGATAATGACGTCATGATGACGTCATACTGTCTGGAAGTGCCGTCATACTGTCTGGACCGGAAGTGTTGTCTGGACCGGAAGTGCTGTCTGGACCGGAAGTGTTGTCTGGACCGGAAGTGAGGTGATAGGCGTCGTCATGGCAACGTATTGTTGTGATGGCAACGAAGCATAGGCGTCATAGGCGCAGCCATAGGCGTAGCCATAACCCTGATAACAAAGTGAGGACCCCCCCCCCCCAGGATATACTATGTACCGACCCCCCCAGGATATACTATGTACCGACCCCCCCCCCCCCAGGATATACTATGTACCGACCCCCCCCCTCCAGGACATACTATGTACCGACCCCCCCCCCCCCCCCCCCCAGGAGAGCAAAAATTGTGCTGAATCAGCATGATGAAATCGTCGATTCAGCATGATAAAATAGTATATAAGTGTAGTGACTCGAGGCTCAGACATTGTCAGACATCATGGACAACACATCAGCTACTAAGAAAGTGACCATACAATGCTACAAGTGACGCGTGAGGTTGGAATATGAAGGACAGTCACACAACTGCCCGGTGCACCACAACGCACCGCAGCGCTTTTGCTGTAAAACCTGCGGTGGTCTGCTCTGGTACAAGTTTGCGGCGACGCTACCTGGGCCAGGACCAATATGTAATGACTGCTGGTGGTGTGGTATGACTCTGAAACTGAAGAGCTATTGCGACAGCCATCCGTTCAAGTGTGCGGGAAGACCATTTACGATGCAGGAGTACTACAAGTACAAATGCCGCTTTAGGAATCCAACTTGCTGATATACTAAAATATTTCGGGCCCTTTTAAGGACCATCCTATATTATGAAATGAAGCAAAACATGTCTGTGTGTGTGTGTGTGTGTGTGTGTGTGAGAGAGAGAATACATTTTATCACATTTCAGGTCTAGTTGGCGGATGAATACCATTTTGCGGATGAATACCATTTGGCAGACCATTTAACTTCACCGCTAGATGTCTCTGCTTTACAGCTGTACAACTTCACAACTGTAACTGAGACATTCATATACACAAGTAAAATTCTGCTGAGTCAGCAATTTTAACATTTTTGAGCAAGTTTGAAAAGTTACACACCATATTTTGATTACATGGAAGTAGCATAAAAGCATGAGTGAAACATGTCAACTAGTCAACTAGTGATACATTCTGCTGAGTTAACACACTATTGAAGTGGTATAAAAGGAAGAGTAAAACGTGTATTTTACTTCATTTTAGTTCTAGCAACAGCAAGAGCAACAACGATGGCACCAGTCTACTGTCATGATTGCGATGTGACATTTCCATCTCTGGAATTGTTCGTGGCACATACATGCAAACCAGCTAGGATGAAACGTGCTCATGAAGAGCTTGTTGAGCAGATTGAAGCCAAGAGACGAAAGACCGTACAAGATGGTGTTGAAAGACCTGATCCAGTCCTCTGCTGTAAATGCGCCAAGATATTTTCATCTTTCGATGCATTTGAGACACATGCATGTGCTGAGATGGAAAATGTGTCTCATGAAGAACAAAGAAAGAGAGAGACAGGACAAGTAGGCAGAGGCAGAAGAGTGAGTCTTGGTGAAAACGCGCAGGAAAGACGGTTTGAGCCTGAGGATGGATCGGATTTGCTACTCGAAATGCGACAACAAGAGAACCGAATCAAGAGACATTTGTTAGAAACGTTAAACCATGGCATGAAATGGTACATTGTGGTACATGCACGCTTCAAGAAAATGACACCAAATGTTGAAGGCGTGATGGTAGAACAGGTGGATAATGCCTTCATCAGTAGTCCAACATATGCAGCATACAATCCAACAGATATTGAGAAGGACTTGCCAGAAGCCTATAAAGAATTATTTACCAGGTTTGATGAACATGAGCGACAAGGTTCTGGCTGGGTGTTGGATAACATATTATTCATTGAAGTACATACAGCTACGTCAGCGCCACTGGAAGCGAGCAGTTTTATCCCACTACCGAAGAAAGTAAAGAGTACAAAAGGTGTGTTAAACATTCAGAATAAAGACAACAAGTGCTTCTTATGGTCTGTATTGGCTCACCTTCACCCTTCAACAAATGTAAACCCAGAGCGTGTGCATCAATACAAGCTATTTGAGAATGAATTGAAGGTGGAAGGCATGACATTTCCAACACCGATTACAGACATTCCAAAGTTTGAAAAGGAGAATGATGTGTCCATTAACGTGTTTGGATATGAACATGATGTAGTTGTTCCGATACAACTCAGTCGAAACACCAGCGCCAGAGAAATCAACTTGCTTTTGAAATCAGATGTGTTGCTGCTGGCTGACGTGTTTGAAAACTTTCGTCACGTATGTCTCAACACGTATGAATTAGATCCTGCTCACTACTATACAGCGCCAGGACTGTCGTGGGATGCCATGTTGAAAGCGACAAAGGTGAAATTGGAATTGATCAACGACATTGACATGTACCAAATGGTTGAACAAGGCCTACGTGGAGGAATATCTGTCATCACACACAAGTATGCGAAAGCAAATAACCCCTACGTAGCAGATTACGATCCCTTGAAACCAACCAACTACTTGACTTACCTGGATGCAAACAACTTGTATGGCTGGGCCATGTCACAAAGCATGCCGGAAAGTGGATTTATGTGGGTGAGCGAGCCAGAATCCATTGACTTTATGGATGTGGATGAAGATGATGAGATTAGCTACATTTTAGAAGTGGATTTGGAATACCCATATGCAATCCATGATCATCATAATCACTATCCAGTGGCTCCAGAACGGAAATGTGTGAAAGTGGGAGAATTGTCAGAACATAGTCAGAAGCTAAGGAAAGATCTAAACATGAAAGGCAAACCTAGTGAAAAGCTCATTCCCAACTTATGCGACAAGAAGAAATATGTGCTTCATTATAGAAATTTAAAGCATTATGTCTCACTGGGATTGAAAGTCACGAAGGTGCATCGTGCCATCATGTTTGCACAGAGCAAATGGTTGGTAAAATACATCTCCTTGAACACGGAAAAGAGAAAGTTGGCCAAGAACCCGTTTGAGAAAGACTTCTTCAAATTGATGAACAACTCTGTGTTTGGCAAAACCATGGAAAATGTGAGAAAACGCATGAATGTGGAACTTGTTCACCAGGAAAAGCGGTTCAAGAAACTTGTGGTCAAACCTTCCTTCCACAAATTTAGAATTTTCAACGAAGATTTAACCGCGGTACATTTGCCCAAAGTGGATCTGCTTCTGGATAAACCCATTCAAGTTGGTTTCACCATTCTCGACCTCAGCAAGGTGCTCATGTTCCACTTTCATTACAACTACATCATGACCAAGTATCCCAACGCCAAGCTGTTGTTCAGCGACACCGACAGTCTATGTTATGACATAGAAACGGAAGATACCTACAAAGACATGCAGGAAGATGCCGACTTGTTCGACACAAGTGACTATCCCCCAGATCATTTCCTGCATTCCAACGTGAACAAGAAAGTGCTTGGGAAAATGAAAGATGAGACGGCGGGCATTCCCATTGAAGAGTTTGTTGGACTTCGGCCGAAAATGTATAGTATGATGTATGGTGGGAAAGAAAAACGTACGGCCAAAGGCATCACTCGCGCGTGTCAAAGACGTATGAAACATCAGCAGTATAGAAAGAGTTTGTTCAACCAAACGCAAACGATAACCACAGGACACATCATTCGAAGTCATGACCACCAGATTTTCTCGGAGAAGTTGAGGAAAGTGGCTCTCTCTCCCTTTGATGACAAGCGATATGTGATGATTGATGGCTATTCCACTTTGGCGCATGGGCATTACAGTATATAAGGGGAGACACTTCAACTTTAGAGTTAGTTGAGGTGTGAACACTGAAGCGTCAACATGAATCGGAAAAGATCTGCAACAACGGATATGGATACTCTTGCTGATACAGTGAAAGACATGAATGTGAAACATCCTGACAATACCATCAAGAAATTAAAAGTGGAGACGACGGTACCAACACCCCAGTCGTGGGATGGAATGCTTTCTCTAGGCAATGGAAAGTATATCAAGATTATGAAACAAAGTATGAAGGTGTGGTAAACATTCGCAAATACCTCAGAGATGAGGGGACTGGAAAAAACCGTCCAACGAAAAAGGGAATTTTGCTGACAATACCTGAATGGAAAATGATGAAGAAGCAGGTGAAAGAAGTGGATAAAAGGCTTCGTAGACAAGAAGGTGGCTCATAACAAGGTAACAATCATGAATGCACTCATGATGAACGGTGGTGTTTACCTTACTGTAAATGAGAGGAATGAAGTGATACCAGATTCTAAGACAAGTTATCATCGGTTTAAACCTGAAGTGTGGAAAGACTTTAAAAACATACCACTTGAACCTGGGTTTAAACGTAGACTTGAAAATAAAGTGGAAGTGACGGTAGCTGAATATGATTCTAACATACGTGTAGAAATCTGTAGAAATCTTTTACAGGATTATCCAAAGGATTATAAGGGAGTTGTGCCAGATACACCATATACAGATTTGATCCTCTTTGATATCAAGAACTGGCGCGCAGTCTTACGATTCCTAGAAGCGATACAACATCCACTCTTCACCATCTTGCGAGCATAAAAACGTCTTTGCAGACAAGGAGACAGCTCATAGTTCATCTGACTGTTGAACGAGATGGAAGACTTTTTATCGGAATATAAACCAATTACGCATGGATTCTCATATCTGAGAAACGAATATGATGACATTGTGCTAAGACATTTTGGACAGTATCTCGTCCTATCACTTGATGACCAATCCGTGTTGAAAGACCATCTAGAGAAGTTCAGGATACCTGGCTTTCTCCTGACAGTCTCAAATGAATTAGAAGTGCGTGTGACTGAGAACTGCTTAGACGTGTTTGTACAATTTCGCCAATATGACGAGCTTACAGAAAACTATGACTACATCACCCTCAACACAGTGGAATGGTACGCTCTGTTACAAGCATTGGATTGGAAAGAACCTAACGCTTGAATTCAAAGAAACAGAAATATGGCTTATGCGGGGCACCAAATCCATTGAGTTGACACAACCTATGCGTGTGATGGACATTGACTTAGAAGAAGGATATGAACTGAAACTGTCTGAACATGTTACTGTGAAAGTGATAAAGTTTGGTGATGTGTGTTATGTGAGCTTTCATAGCATTTACAAACATGGATGTAATGTCTATGATACCTATTCCAATTTAGATTCTAATGAATGGTATTCATTGATGAATGTATTGAAAAATGAATGTGTTTGTAAATAAAAAGTTTGTAAATAGTGTTAATGGACTTTGTAGTTAAGAGTTTGTAGTTAAGAGTTTGTAAATAGACTTTGTAAACTTTGTAAATAGAATTTGTAAATAAAAGTTTGTAGTAAAGAATTTGTAAATAGTGTAAATAGACTTTGTAAATAAAAGTTTGTAAATAGTGTTTGTAAACTTTGTAAATAGTGTTTGTAGTTAAGAATTTGTAAATAAACGTATGTACAACACAATAAACAAGACTGTTTGAAAACTTGGTTTGTTTTATTTAACAACAACAACAACAACTTAACTAATATAACAACAACAACTTAACTACAACTTAACTAATATAACAACAACATTAATAAAACAATGGTTTATAATGTCTATATACAAAATCCTTTACAATAAAATCACCATCCTTTCTTTTTAATATATTCACAATATCAAACATACTCTGACCTCGAGCTCTATGCAATATATAATATACACAATAAAAACCATATGACGATGATATTGGCGTTTGTAATGATATAGAATTATACATATAGTCATTTCTTAAAAATATGTCTAAACGATCATCGAGAGGTAACAGTCCATAAGAGTCAAAATATTCTGCAGGGTCTTTATCATAATACACTGCCACCCAATGTTCTCCTGGTTCATCTTGATCATCTGTGTTGATGACATAGGCACCGCGTTGTAAAGATGGTAACTGGTCAATGGCAAACACGCCTTGAAACAAGTCTTTGGTCATGACATCATGACTCAATATGGCATCAATCTGCTTCGTGTTCATGACTGGTAGTCGAATTGGATGCTGCGATTTGCACTTATTTCAATAATGTTGTCAAATTCAGCATAGACAATGACATTGATGGTATGTTGCAAAGCCGTAGCAAAGTTCATTTCTAGCCGCAAATTCCCATGCTTGATCAGGGGGAAATGATCATCGCCATCATAATCCGGTGTTAAGTCAAACGAAAATAAAGCCTAACCTCTAGGCCAATCTTCCCGTTTTATAATGGAACTTTTCTCACCATTCAATCTATCAAACGATTTGTAAAGCGTTTCAAAAGCGTCCAGGTATTTGTTCTGTGTAATGTCAAGCTTGAGAGGTTTGGATAGAACTGGTTCACCATCCGTGTACAGTTGCATATAGTCCAGATCAAAATGTTTGAAATCATATGGATTCCTCAATACTGATCCACCAAAAGCTTCATTATGAACCAGACCAATGACAATACGATTTGGTAATTGACCCAAAAAGATGTTATCTTTCACAAAAGACTGAAATCCTGCTGGAATAGCCAAGACTTTACATTCTTTTCTAGTGATGATGATCTTGGCAGGACTTTTCATCAATGCATCTGTATGTCCTAACTGAATACCTGGACTCACCCTCACTTTGCGAATGGTTAAAAATGCCTCTTTCACTTCTACCTTATAGGTATTATCTGCAGCCATCAATACATAGTCATCTTTTTGTCTATGGAAACGCAATTTCAAACTGATGCCATTCGGAAGATAACGATCCTGCTCAAACAAATCTATCCTTAAACCACCAGTAAGCATAACATCACGGCTAAGACGTGTATGCAAATAACGATGATGTAAGCCATTATTGCCTTGCTCACCCAAGTCACCGCCGTCAGCATTGACATGAAACCCGGATACATATCGTTCATGATTAGGTCTTTTCACCTCATGACTATTCATTGACCCAGCAGTATCCTTGTACATGAGACGCATAGAGCGCTCAGAATGTAGACTTTCTTCCGAATCATGGATGAGATGAGAGATAATGCTTGTATAACCATGAGTATTGTTGCTATGCGAAACCAAACGATCATTCAGAAACAATTCAATATTAGACCATAACCCATTAAACACATCATTGATGCAAGAGACATTATCATCTGCGCCACACTCTGTTCCATCGGCCTTTAGAATGCGACATACAATATGAAGTTTGCTGTTCTTTAAATCTAGATATTCTTCTGTACTCACAGGAATGTAGAATTCTATTGGAGCGCCTTCTCTAATACTTGTAAGTGGTTGATAGTCAACATTATAACTTTTCTCTACAGCAGTTTGCGTCGGTGGTACGTGAAACCATTCCAATGGAGAAAGATTACATTCACACGAATGATTACGAATGAGAGACATGATTTCAAAAGATATCTTTGCGATATTTTGATGTTATCCGTCTGGCTGTTTTTCGTCTTCTGGCACGTTTCGTCGGTTGCATGCGCTTTTGTTCACCAAACACACGTTCTGCTACTCGGCCCGTCACATCTTTCGCGACATTCTTTGCAGCCTTCTTAAGATGTGGCGCAACGATCTTAGCCCCAGCCTTAAGTAGTGGAATAGCTTTGCGAGCCAATGATCCCAGTATTGAACCAATACCATCGCCATATTGGATTCGCGCTCCTTTGAATCCTGGTAATTCCCCGCCCACTTGACGAAGAAAATGGTTGCGATATGCATACGGATCGTGTGTATAAGCTTTCATATTGCTTTTGGTCGAAAATGGAGTTTACAGATCACCTTTCCAGTTTGAAATGGAACATTATAGCCTGTGTCGTCCTTAATATTCATTTCTATCACGTCAAATTTGGACGTGTTTACAGGAACATAATGCGGTTCGCCATACGTTTTCATAACAATGTCGCCATCATGGCCTTGTATGCCAACAGAACGCAGTAAGGGAACATAATAATCACCAACAACTTGTGGTTCACAAATGCTACAAATGGCCTTGTATGCCAACAGAACGTAGTAAGGGAACATAATAATCACCAACAACTTGTGGTTCACAAATGCTACAATACACATAAAGTGTATAAAATCCCTGTTTCACATCCGCTTTATGTTCAGCTGTACATGTTTCAGTATACCATTGATCTGGGATAAATCCTAAAATCTCAGCCAATCCAGTGGAAAAGGACACTTCATAGCCATAATCGAGAAATAGAAAAACGCGTCGTCTAATTTTATCATACTTTATTCGAATAGCTTCTGTAAGATTCAGAGCATTAGTCGCTTCTTCATTGACTGCCTCACATAGTTCTTGTATGGTTCTATAGTACCCATAAGGAATATCGAGAGTGCTAAGAATAGGATCATCGAATAGTTCTTGTCGATACTGAATAGAGTAGTCCATGCCCTGTCTCATCGTTGTCCATGTATGTGAATATTGAATTTCAGCTAAAGCCACTTCATATTTTCCATTCAGATAGATGGTTCGAGGCATACGAATTTGATAATTTGAAGCCTTGTTGTTGGGATAATAGGTCATACTCGCATTGCTAGGCAAAGTGATGTAAAAGCTTGTCGACTCTATGATGGTGGGAACTAAATGGTATAGGTGCGTTGACGTTGTCTATATACCTCAGGACAGCGCGCGCCATTCGACCAAGTATGTAAATGGTCTTTCACATCATGATGATCTATGACTTCTCCTTCACAACAAGCACTTGTACATCTTATTTTTACAGGAATAGTTGGTTTATCTTCCTCACAACAACAACATAGCTCTTTCAACCATGTTAAAAATTTTCCCATCCTTCAGGAAACTGTCTTTGTTGACGTTGTTTCATTTCTGTTGTAATGTCGTCACGAGTGGTCTTTTTACTAAACATTGTTTTTGGAATATTAGCATCAACAATTTCCTGGATAAATGGATGCCAGCCATATGGTGGTATGGCTCGTTCTTTTCTTCTTGTCGCCACCAATGCTTCTTTCATCAAATCAACCATGTTGGAATTTGCTATAATATCGCCCGTTTTCAACACAAGTTCATTCTTGTCTGTCCATGTCGTACCATATTTCTTCAGTTCTGCTAAAAGTTGTGTTACTTTTCCATGATAGATAGGTTGAAAATGACTTAATACTAGCTTTTCTGGCTTTTCAGGTGATGATGATGAGGGCTTTTGCCTAGACTGACTTGTTCGTAAATGACGGCCAAGAAGTTGAGACATTTCTATAGCCTTTTCACGTGTTCGTTTCCCACGTAAAAGTGTATTCACTTTCGTTTTCATATCATTTTTCTTTTCTAGCAACATTTTGTATTCATATTCAGGAATGAGGACCATTTTCATCGTATGTTTCATTTTAGCAGCAGTTTGGCTAACAAAGGTAATGCCAATCTAGCAATAGCTCCAATGAATCCTCCTTTCTGATTAATCAACTTCTTTTTTCGTCGAAGGGATATCTTCTTATCTGCTAGAGTACGAAGCGTATGACGTTCACGTTTAAATTCCTTAAACCGTTTTGAGCTTAAGGGTAAATGTCCTTGCAATATATTCAAACAAATTTCAAACAAGCTTGTTAATTCCTCCTTTGTAGCTTGCTGTAGCAAGGATTTACGTCGTTTAGGCCCACTGCGTGCAAGCAAATGAAGAAACGGCTGGTTCGCTCGAATACGTTTAGACATATTGACTGCGAATGGTCAAATGAGTTGGTTCTTGTTCATACACTGCTTTATCAATATATACATAATGTGTATCTTTTGGTAAAATGCCTGTACGAATACGTAGTTGATCATTTGTCTTTGGTTTTAAATCAATGAATAAATAACCATGAGGTTTGCTAGTAGCATCTTGATAGGCTTCTATGAGAAATTGAGATCTTCTAGGATACATTTGCCGCGCCAATGTACTAATTTGTTGACTGTCTGTCGGATTTTTAAACAGAATGATATAATGTGTATTCAAACTAATATTTCGCATCTCTTTCCCATGATGAAATAAATTATGCACAATAAAGATAATGCTTAGATTTTGATGACTGCTGCCAACACTAAAGAGACGTGTCATACGCTCATCACTATGACATTTCGTCATTAAGTCATCAATGATGAGTAAGTTTGGTTTCTTCGGGAACGCTCTTCAATGTCATCTGGAATGCCTTGGTAAAATTCCACGCCTTTCATTCCCTTGTACAAAGACTGATCTGCTGCATAAAGCCATAAAATGCTTTTTGGAGAGGGTTGAATCAACTTTTGTTCTAGAATTTCCTTCACCAGAGACGTTTTACCACTGCCTGTAGGTCCAGAGACTAAACATGTAAATGGATGCTTCATTGTTGAATGTCTGTTTCTTTCACCCAACTGTTAAACTTGTTTTGCCAACCTAACCACTTGACAAATAATTCTTTCACACCTCCTCGTCTTTTACGTGTTTTCAAGACTTTTTCAATTCTATAAATAGATTCAATATCTTTGGTCACTTTCTGCAGTTCTTCTTCATAGAAATGCCCATCAATATCTTCGTCTAAAAAGTCTTTCACACGATATAAATGTATTCCTTGCTTCTTACAACGATGTGTGACAATGAAGACTTCTTGCGTCCATTTGATGTGATAATCGCGTTGAAACACGTATTTAATGTGAGAAATACGAACATGATCGCCAATGTTAAATTTGTACTTCTTCTTCTTCGGTTTCAATTTCAGTTTGTCGACATACATATACTTCCACACTTTTGATTCGTTGTCTTTACGAATCTCGGCTGGAGCATATTTATTAGGAAGAGAACCATGAGGTCTATGGTTGTAATTGTACACCAAGTCTGGAAGAATGTCTAAGTAACGGTAAGTTTGATTATGTAGAAAATACCGATACATCATTCCCTTTAGAGTACGAATAACTCTTTCAGCAAAGTTGGCTTTGGTTTCATTCTTTGTGGTATAAGCATGAATGCCTTCTTTCTTCAAAAATGCTTTTACCCATCTGTTTTTAAATTCTGTTGACTTATCAGACCTTAGAGTTCGCGGTCTTCGTCGTGTGTCATGAAAAATCTTTTGGAAACCTTGTATGACGCTGGTATGTGATTTATGAGGTATTGGCTGTACCCAGACATATTTGGAAAACACATCAATGACAATGAGTAAAAAGCGTATGTCATCATTATAGGGAGCTATGTTTCCCATATCAGTCAAATCAATATCCCACATATCATCAATGCCACGTGTAATGACACGTTGTCTTTTGAACCTGTATTTTACAGGTTGTAGTAAACTGAAAGCATCTTGATCCTGCAACCATTTCTTCACTTGTGACTGTGTGACTGCTTGATTATGTTTTCTTAAGATGTGATACAGTTTGTAAGGACCAGCAAATGCTCCAGGCTGTCCAGGTTTGAAGTAGATATTGGTCAAGTAGTCTTTCCACGTTGACATGATGAATGAAAAAACACGTCTGAACAGAACAGCTTTTATTTTATAACTCAACCAACATCACTTAACTAACATACATTTATAACTTAACTAACAAGTTTTTTACAAATCAAGTATAGATACAATGGTATGAATAACTGGAGACCATTGGTCTTCAATGAACACTAACCAATGACTGAGTTCATCCAATGTAATAGCATCAACACCATATTTCTCACAACGTTGATTTGCATTCTCTAACACTTTATCTAAATGCATGTAATATTTAGCTTCATTCCAATATGTATAAACAGATGCAAAATGACAAGTATGTTCTTGACACTCTTCATGTTGACAAGCAGGACAGAATAAATATGCAAACTTTTTTACAGCTGATAACATTTCTTCACAATAAGCTTTTTGCACAATATATTGTCTCAGTGTCATGTCCGCCATTGTGCAGTCTTGAATCAATGCAACACAAGTTAAACATACTTCAAATTTACATGTCCACACGTCTGCACACCATGACGGTTGGCAAGCAAATGAAAAAAAGTATCTAACCCTCACACAACATTTCTAACAACTTTCCCATAATATTCTGACCAGGATATTCAGATGACACATGTTTCACACCAGCTCCCCACCAATGATCATACGTTGCTTCAACTAAAGTTTTGTCTTTACATTCTTTCAACTTGTTGCGAAACAATACACACTGATCCAGTTTGACTTGTAAAACATCTTGCATTTTTCTTCTCTTCACTGTATGCCATAAAGGACATGGTTTTATCCCTTTAGCAATACGTTTCGCTTCATATCCATTTCTGGATGACACAATGGCTGAAGCAATATCTGGACGGTGATGAAACACTGCTTTCTCATATTGATACAACGCTTCACTTGAGTTGAACACATGTCCATACTTTTCAAGTCGTGTTGGAAACATGTTTGAAAGAACGTCCTTATGACCACTGAATAGTACAAGATTCTCCATGTTGCCTTTACTTCTTTATTCTGACATGTCGGTTTCTTCCTGTAATAAAATATCTTTTAATATATTTGCTGCCTCTTCTATCATGTTCTTTCTTTGTTTACGTTGAAACCACTCACATAAAACTAAATTTGCTAGTAAGAAAAACATTGTTATGTCTTTGAGAAACAATTCACTATGTTGTCATAAACATGTTTAAAAAGGTTTTATATAACTTACTTGATAAAGCTGCTCGGTTTCCTCTTCTTCTTTACAACAATCTCTCAAATAGTCAACCACGGTGAAATATACTTCAACATCAGTGCGAGCAGAATAAAGTGCAGAATCAAAGTCAAAGTCAGGATCTTCTTCTATTCCAATTTTATGACATTCTCCAAGAAATCTTGAATGCAGTTCAATCACATCAAGACTATGATGTACAACATCCCAAAAAGCATCCAAATGATAAAGTTGATAGTCTGGAGTGCCACAGCTAGCAAGTTTAGCAATCATCAAGTCAACATAAGCTTTTTTAAAACATGCGTCCATCTTGTTTCAGTGTCTTGTGGGCTTTTACTTTGCTTCACAGACTTTAAGTACTCCACACTTGCCGCAGAAGTTGTTTGGTTCACACATCTTGCAATTATACTTGTGACATTGGCAATGATAATCCTCCACATATCCACAAGCACCACAATAGTCGCAGGTAAGTCCAAGTTGATTTTGTACGTTCATGTTCTCCAACTGAACTTCAGCCAGCCTTTTCTTGGATAGCTTTGACACCTTCATCCGACCATCCTTTTGCAGCTTGAAAGGAGTTATGACATGACATTCCTCCAATGGCGATAGGGCTGAGTTGATGTTGTCCATCTCCTGAAGCAGTGTCTCCCATTCACCATCATTCATGTTGATGTGATGTGTGTATTCTTTCCCTTCAAACCGTGACGTGCGCACAAAACTCACATAGCGCATATCCAAGTATGAAATGACTTCAAGCCACTTCGTTTGCGTTAAGTATAGTTTGAAGCCAATGTCGCGTAACTTTTTCAAGCTCTGGCACACAATCTTCCACAAAGATGGTGAATAAGCACACCATCTCTCTCCACGTGTGATGCGTAGAAATGGCCCATATTCTCCATGCTCCACAGTAATGGTTAAGTTAGCACTAATTTTAAAGCTGCTTGTCTTGTTCTCCATGACTGCCACAATGTATTGATGATCCACTCCCTCCAACTGTCTGCTGAGAAATGACTTCACTCTGCTGAGTCCACTCCCTTTTATACCCAACTGTTTGCTGAGTCAGCTCCCTTGCATAGTTTTGAGTTCACTTCAACTCGTCCATGGTTGAATCGAACAAGCTCTGATACATTCGTCTTCAATGGAACATCATCATCATAATGTAAAGTGATTCTTGCAGCTACAACTAACATGAGCTCAACTGCCCAAATTGTATTCGCGTTGATAAATGCTGAATCAATGTCATAAGTTAACGGTAAATGTAGATCTTCACATTCACGTAGAAACGAGCGGATGAAACGATCTCTTGGAATGGTCTTTCCAACAGCTTCCCAATGCTGATGTAAGTTCTTCACTTGCAGCATCCAATCCGATTCAAAAGCAGGAAGCTTTGAAAACACATAGTCAGCATAATTCACTTTGAAGACGTCATCCATGGTCTCTACACATCTGTAAAGAAGTAATGTTGACATTGTGAAGTTTTCTCGTCACTCTTCCTTTTATAAAACTTTGATGGTATATGGTGTGTAACTTGTTCAAACTTATTCAATACTCGTTCAAAATTGTTGACTCAGCAGAATGTATCACTAGTTGACTAGTTGGCATGTTTCACTCATGCTTTTATGCTACTTCCATGTAATCAAAATATGGTGTGTAACTTTTCAAACTTGCTCAAAATTGTTAAAATTGCTGACTCAGCAGAATTTTACTTGTGTATATGAATGTTTCACTTACAGTTTTACTGCTGCACAGCAGAGACATCTAGCGGTGAAGTTAAATGGTCTGCCAAATGGTATTCATCCGCCAACTAGACCTGAAATGTGATAAAATGTATTCTCTCTCACACACACACACACACACACACACACACACACACACACACACACACACACACACACACACACACACACAGACAGACATGTTTTGCTTCATTTCATAATATAGGATGGCCCTTAAAAGGGCCCGAAATATTTTAGTATATCAGCAAGTTGGATTCCTGCAGCGGCATTTGTACTTGTAGTACTCCTGCATCGTAAATGGTCTTCCCGCACACTTGAACGGATGGCTGTCGCAATAGCTCTTCAGCTTCAGAGTCATACCACACCACCAGCAGTCATTACATATTGGTCCTGGCCCAGGTAGCGTCGCCGCAAACTTGTACCAGAGCAGACCACCGCAGGTTTTACAGCAAAAGCGCTGCGGTGTGTTGTGGTGCACCGGGCAGTTGTGTGACTGTCCTTCATATTCCAACCTCACGCAGCACTTGTAGCATTGTATGGTCACTTTCTTGGTAGCTGATGTGTTGTCCATGATGTCTGACGATGTCTGAGCCTCGAGTCACTACACTTATATACTATTTTATCATGCTGAATCGACGATTTCATCATGCTGATTCAGCACAATTTTTGCTCTCCTGGGGGGGGGGGGGGGGGGTCGGTACATAGTATGTCCTGGGGGGGTCGGTACATAGTATATCCTGGGGGGGGGTGGTCGGTACATAGTATATCCTGGTGGGGGGGGGGGTCGGTACATAGTATATCCTGGGGGAGTCCTCACTTTGTTATCAGGGTTATGGCTACACCTATGGCTGCGCCTATGACGTCTATGCTTCGTTGCCATCACAACAATACGTTGCCATGACGACGCCTATCACCTCACTCCCGGTCCAGACAGTATGACGGCACTTCCAGACAGTATGACGTCATCATGACGTCATTTTCACGTCATGGATGGCCGCGCCTATCCTTACGCTTATCATGACGTCACTTCCGGTCCAGACGCTATGACGTCACTTCCGGTCCAGACAACACTTCCGGTCCAGACAGCACTTCCGGTCCAGACAACACTTCCGGTCCAGACAGTATGACGGCACTTCCAGACAGTATGACGTCATCATGACGTCATTATCACGTCATGGATGTCCGCGCCTATCCTTACGCTTATCATGACGTCACTTCCGGTCCAGACGCTATGACGTCACTTCCGGTCCAGACAACACTTCCGGTCCAGACACGATGACGTCACTTCCAGACAGTATGACGTCACTTCCAGACAGTATGACGTCACAAAGTGCAGTAGAACTCTCCTTTTCACACTACTCTAGTGTTTGAACCCATCTGTTGCTTTGAGTGGTAATAGTCTTTTGAAGGATTTTCCTTGGATTTGCTTTGCATCTTTTTACCAAGTGGCTTTGGCTGAATGGGGTGGGCATCCATATAAACTTCTGCGGCGTGAGATATTTCTTGCATTTTTTTTTCTCGAATGTACATCGAGACTTCAGCAGGACAAACATGTAAAAATTTCTCCGCGAACAAAAAATCCCTCAACCTATCATATGTTTTGAGTATTCCGGCTATCTCGATCCAATTGCTAAAACAATCAGAGAGTTTGGCAATGAATTGTGTTGTGGTTTCTCCACGCTCCATTTTCGTGGAATGAAAGCGTTTACGGTATCCTTTCGCTATCATTTGATACCTCTTCAACAACTCAGATTTTAATTTCTGGTAGTTGTTGACATCGCAAGGAGGCATTTATTTATAAACTCCTAAAGCTTTGCCACGTAATAGTGCGCTGGGATAAGTTGCGAGATGTTCTTCCTGCCATCCATTACTTGCTACGATGCGTTCAAATTGGCGGATGTATTCACCCTTGCTGTCTTTGTTCTCATCAAAGAAAGGTAACTTTATACGTTTAGGTACTGCATGGCTTGTACTGAATGTTGATACTGTTGACTGATTATGTTCATCGGCTGCTTTGACTTTCTGTAACTCAAGTTGCAGTTTAAGAATTTGGCATTGAGGCTCTTGCTCCTCAGGCTGCATGGTCAGTTCCCGTTCAAATTTTTCTTACTCAAGATGTCGCTGTCCATCAGAATTGTCGCGATCAAATTGGGCTTGAAGTTGAAGTTTCTTCTTTTCGATCTGTTCCTTCTTTTCCTCCCGTGCTTTTTCCTTTAAGCCTAACTTCTCTCCCATCTCAAGATATTTAGCGAAATCGATTTTGCTGCAGTAGATATCCTAATATCGAAACTGCAAGTGTTTAAAAATGATATGTGTAAAATAAGCTTGTATTCAGGTTATTGTTAAGTTGATTTCAAACTTTGGTAATTTTACTATTTGGGGTATTTGTTTTTAATTTATTAAATTATTGTTTAATTAGCGGTTAGTGTTCCAAAAAACGGCCACACAAACAGACAAGTGAACGGACAGACAACAATGTATTGAGTCCTAATGCTGAAATTCAAATTGTATGGTTTTATTGGATACACTATTGAGCTACCAATATAAAAAGTCTTTTCTCTCATATATAACTAACCATAGGATACTTCACATTGAAAAGAACTTATTCTGGTGAGATATATATTGAATAAAACATTATTGTTAAATAGATAATCTCAGGAAATGGTCTGTTAATATAAGCGAACGGACGCACTCTCGGACTGACAGACGTAGACTTGTGTACTTATCTCTTGTTTTTTATAACTAACTAAGACACTTCACGGGTGAGATAAGAGCACTATCTGCTAAGCAGACAACACTAAGGTACCCCACACACTCATTCCTTCTACCACAAGTATGTTTTAATAGACAGGTACTTTTTAGTGTCCTTAGGTATTTTTACTATTATTTTTTTATTTCATCAACAGCAAAATACTACAAAGGTACATTACAACACCACTATATGTGCAAATTACTCTACAGTTCAACACATAAATGTGCAAGTTAAGCCTCATCAACCCCTTTTTCTCGTCGCTCGAATCACCCAACGAGCTTGTTTCAGTAAAAACCTAGAAGAGTAAATACAGAATTTAGTACGTAAGGGTGTGAAGGCAACCAACAGATAGCGTCGGTGAAGTGTACTCGATTTACTTACGTAGAGGACTTACTATCTTTCATGCAACGCTTAATGTAATGGAGATATAATAATGTTACACTCAGATTGTCTTGTTAAACTTCTGTGGTAAGTGCTGTTGACGCACACATAACACTCAGATTGTGTTCTTAAATTTTTGTGATAAGAACTGTTGATGCACCACACTCAGCTACTAAATAAATACTGAAATAATCAAGGTTAACAACCAAATTTTAAGCTAAATTTTCTTTTAAATGAAAGGAAAAAAATATAAATTACATAAAAATAATTTCAATATTTTTATGTTATCATCTTATTTTAATGACTTTCTTATCGAATTCTATAGCAGAACTAATCTTATTTTAATTTAACAACAATCGACTAATTCACCATTTGATACACCGAGTACTCAGCGGACCCCTAACTGTGTACCATATTATCAATTCGGTATTCGATTTATCGATTATTCAATTGACTCCTAATAAATACCACCTATTCCTTGACCGATTACTCCAGTGATCTCTAATAGCTCTTTTCCACGATAAGAAGAAACACCTCGGCGAATAACCTATCCCGGACGAGCCCCCATACTTGTTATGAAACCGTGTGATTAATAATTATCACTTATAAATAATTACTACTTATTTTTTTTCTTTTTTTTCTTAAATCTATTCACAAATTATTTACAAAAATCAAACCATCAGGTCATAACAGATTTCACAATAGCAGATATTTTACCTTTATATTACGATATCCGTTACAAAGGACACCGAAATTTAATGATGACTTAAATGGTACACTTTCTGATGGCGTAACAGATACAAAGTCAAGGCACACAAGTCACGAAATCACAGCACATCCGACCACATAGTCACGGCAAATTATAATCACGGCTAATCATAGCTAGTACGGAAGACACCAGCGCGGAAACACTTGATCATGAGTTGGAGAAACTCGTAATATAGATACGGAATTGATAACACTGGCGAGTAAGACGGCATGATCACGGTAACACTAGCGCAGAACACAGTACGATCACAGGCGCTGGCGCAGAACTCAGCACGACCTCATTGCCACTGGTGAACCACAACGCGATAACAGTAACACTAGCTCGGAACCAAGCACGTTCACGTAACACTAGCGCAGAACACAGCACGATCGCGTGACACAAGCGCGGAACATAGCACGGTTAAGTAGCGCACTCATCAACAGGAAATCCACGAAGAAACTGCTAAAGCAATACGCACTCATAAGTCTCTGGCTTTTTACATTTTACTCTATTTCTTTATCCATTTATTTCTTTCCTTATTTATTTATTAACTTATTTCTTTATTTTATTTACACGTCTTCTTAACCTTTAATTACATATTTCAGCATTCGAAACAAATTCTATTTCGCGGACGTCACATTTTCCATCTAGCTTACATAATAATAAATCATGCTAAATACAATTATTTGCTTAGAACATTAACTCACCTAGAGATTAAATTCCATTTCGTTTAATTCAAGGCCACGAGAATTCCATTTCCTTATCTCACACACAAAAAGAATTTTATTTCCTTTATCTCACACATCAAAAGAATTCCTTTTTCTTCTCAAACACCACGAGAATTTCATACTTAAAACAACTTCAACGATTTTTAACTGTCACTTTAGGGGCCTCTGTCACCCCCGACCACTTGTTCAGGACACATTCAAGATCAGACCAAAGGCGGCTTAGAAAACAGTAGCCAGAAAATATACCGCGAAACCTTCATTTTCACCAATTTGGTGACTGAAATTTGTTTGGCATGATTACCAATGTTCAATGCTGTCAAATTTTGGCCTATAACAAAGAACACATGCTTGTCAAACACTACGTTAGCAATCGCCAGTGCACAAGCACTACACGTGTACTACATCAACGACACATTTATTGGACATGGCAACCATGGCGGCGAAATAGAATTCATAAAAATAATAATCTTATTGCCAGTACAACAGGAGGATTCATTGCAGCTATTGCTAAATTTGCATTAACCTTGTTAGCTCAGTTGCTGTTAAAATGAAACATACTTTGATAATGGTCCTCATTCCTGAATCTGAATATAAAATGTTGTTAGAAAAGAAGGGAAAAGATGGTGATTATAATAAAAACGAAAGTGAATAACCTTTTACAGGGGAAACGAGCTCGTGAAAAGGCAGTGGAAATGTTTCAACTTCTTGGTCGTCACTTACGAACAACTTAGTCACAACAGTAACAACAACAACAACAAAAGTCTGTTGCATCATCTAATGCAGAAAAATCAGAAATGTCCCAACAGTTTCTAAACCATTTTCAACCTATTTATCATGTAAAACTAACACAACTTCTGGCAGAACTTAAGAAACATGGCACGACATGGGCAGATAAAAATGAGCTTGTTTTAAAAACGGGTCATGTCAATACGAATTCTAACATTGTTGATTTTCTGAAAGAAGCATTGGTTGCTACAAGAAGAAAAGAACGACAAGAACCACTACATGGTTGGAAGCAGTTTATTGAGGAAATTGTAGACGCTAATATTCCAAAAACTGTTTTTGGCAAAAAGACAACTTGTGAAGATATTACAAGAGATAAAAAAGCATTAACAAAGGCGGTTTCCAGAAGGGTGGGAAAGTTTTTTAACATGATTTAAGGAGTTATGGTGTTGTTGTAAAGAAAATGAGAATAACAATAATATTCATGTAAAATCAGGTGTATAAGTGTTTATTGTCACGCAGAAGTAGGAGAAAGCAATGTAGATCATGTAGACAGAGCGGACCATTTTCTTCGCCAAGTGGGTGGGGATTTGTCAGGATTCAAAGGAGCGCGAATAATATGGAGATGGAATTGGTTCAATACTGGGATTACTGGCTCGCAAAGCTATTCCACTGCTTAAGGCAGGGGCTAACATCGTTGCACCACATCTGCAAAAGATGTCGCGAAAGAAGTCACGGGTCGAGTAGCACAGCATTTGTGTCAGGAGGACAAATGAAAATGCAACCGATAAAACGTGTCAGAAGGCGAAAGGCAGCTAGAGGGATAACATTAACAAAACATATGAAAGATATCCTTTGGACAAAAAATGTCTTTAATTGATATTCGCACACTGCTGTAGAAAAAAGTTAAATGTAGCCTATAAAACCACTCACTACCATTAGAGAGGGTGCTCCAATAGAGTTTTATATTCCTGCAAGTACAGAAGAATATTTGGATTTAAAGAACAGTAGACTTCATATTGTATGCTGCATTGTACAGGGTGATGGAACCGCGTGTGTTGTTGATGATAATGTATCATGTATCAATGATTTGTTAATGGGTTATGGTCTAATACTGAATTATTTCTGAATGATCGATTGATTTCACATAGTAACAATACCCATGGTTACACCAGCATTTTTTCCTATTTCATTCATGACTGGGAAGAATTTTTCAATTCTGAGCGCTCTATATGCTCATCTATAAAGATACTTCTGAATCAATGAATGCTCATGAAGTGAAACGACCCAGTTTCAATCTTTGTGAAAGATAACATCTTTTTTGGTCAATTATCAAAACGTATTGTCATTGGACTGGTTCATAATGAATCCTTCGCTGGAACATTGTTGAGAAATCGATACAATTTCAAACATTTTAGTCTTAACCACACGCAACTTTACACTGATGGTGAAGCAGTCCTATCTAAACCTCTCAAGCTCAACATTAATCGGGATAAGTGTCTTGACGCTTTTGAAACTCTTTACAAATCTTTTGATAGATTGAATGGTGAGAAAAGTTCCATCATAAAACGGGAAGATTGGCCTAGAGGTTATGCTTTATTTTCTTAACACCTGATTATGATGGTGATAATCATTATTCCCTTATCAAACATGGGAATTTGCGCTTAGAGATGAATTTTCCGGTCCTTTGCAAAATACAGTTAATGCTATAGTCTATGCTGAATTTAATAACATCATTGAAACTAGACCGAATTTCGCTACACATAGCGAAATAGCACCCACTTGCAAGGGCAGAGACACAACATATTTGGTCAAAGACAAATAAATCAAATTCAGTTTTCTAACCGTTGTTGAGATACTCGTCAACTTACAGTTTTTGACCTTGACCGCGACGGAGGAGGTCAAGATCACCAAGGTACCTCTTATATAACGGGTCGAAAATGAGCTCAAACGACGCTCTATCTCTAACCGTTTTCGAGATAATAGTCAACTTCCGGTTTTTCACCATGACCATGACGCAGAAGGTCAAGGTCACCGAGGTACCTCTTATGTAACGTTATTTAGGCCCAAAGGGTCGAAAATGAGCTCAAAACCGCTCTATCTCTAACCGCTTTCGAGATAATAGTCAACTTCCGGTTTTTGTCCTTGACCGTGACCCAGAAGGTCAAGGTCACCGAGGTACCTCTTATGTAACGATGTTTAGGTCCAAAGGGTCGAAAATGAGCTCAAACTCGCTCTATCTCTAACCGTTTTCGAGATAATAGTCAACTTTCGGTTTTCGACCTTGACCGTGACCCAGAAGGTCAAGGTCACCGAGGTACCTCTTACCGTTTACGAGATAATAGTCAACTTCCGGTTTTTTTACCCTGACCGTGACCCAGAAGGTCAAGGTCACGTAAAATTGTTTAGGCCCAAAGAGTCGAAAATGAGCTAAAAATCGCTCTATCTCTTACCGTTTACGAGATAATAGTCAACTTCCGGTTTTTGACCTTGACCGTGACCAAGAAGGTCAAGGTCACCGAGGTACCTTTTATGTAACGTTGTTTAGGCCCAAAGGGTCGAAAATGAGCTCAAAATCGCTCTATCTCTAACCGTTTTAGAGATAATAGTCAACTTCCGGTTTTTGACCTTGACCGTGACCCAGAAGGTCAAGGTCACCGTGGTACCTCTTATGTAACGTTGTTTAGGCCCAAAGGATCGAAAATGAGCTCAAAATCGCTCTATCTCTAACCGATTTCGAGATAGTAGTCAACTTCCGGTTTTTGACTTTGACAGTGACCAAGAAGGTCAAGGTCACCGAGGTACCTCTTAAGTAACATTGTTTAGGCCCAAAGGGTCGAAAATGTGCTCAAAATCGCTCTATCTCTAACCGTTTTCGAGATAATAGTCAACTTCCGGTTTTTGACCTTGACCGTGACCCAGAAGGTCAAGGTCACCGAGGTACCTCTTATGTAACATTGTTTAGGCCCAAAGGGTCGAAAATGACCTCAAAATCGCTCTATCTCTAACCGTTTTCGAGATAATAGTCAACTTCCGGTTTTTGACCTTGACCGTGACCCAGAAGGTCAAGGTCACAGAGATACCTCTTATGTAACGTTGTTTAGGTCCAAAGGGTCGAAAATGAGCTCAAAATCGCTCTATCTCTAACCGTTCTCGAGATAATAGTCAACTTCCGGTTTTTCACCCTGACCGTGACCCAGAAGGTCAAGGCCACCGAGGTACCTCTTATGTAACGTTGTGTAGGCCCAAAGGGTCGAAAATGAGCTCAAAATCGCTCTATCTCTAACAGTTTTCGAGATAATAGTCAATTTTTCGGTTTTCGACCTTGACCGTGACCCAGAAGGTCAAGGTCACCGAGGTACCTCTTAAGCAACGTTGTTTAGGCCCAAAGGGTCGAAAATGAGCTCAAAATCGCTCTATCTCTAACCGTTTACGAGATAATAGTCAACTTCCGGTTTTTGACCTTGACCGTGACCCAGAAGGTCAAGGTCACAGAGGTACCTCTTATGTAACAATGTATAGGCCCAAAGCTCGAAAATGAGCTCACACTCGCTCTATCTCTAACCGTTTTCGAGATAATAGTCAACTTCCGGTTTTCGACCTTGACCGTGACCCAGAAGGTCAAGGTCACCGAGATACCTCTTATGTAACGTTGTATGGTCCAAAGGGTCGAAAATGAGCTCAAAATCGCTCTATCTCTAACCGTTTTCGAGATAATAGTCACCTTCCGGTTTTTGACCTTGACCGTGACCCAGAATTTCAAGGTCACCGAGGTACCTCTTATGTAACATTGTTTAGGCCCAAAGGGTCGAAAATGACCTCAAAATCGCTCTATCTCAAACCGTTTTCGAGATAATAGTCAACTTCCGGTTTTTGACCTTGACCGTGACCCAGAAGGTCAAGGTCACAGAGATACCTCTTATGTAACGTTGTTTAGGTCCAAAGGGTCGAAAATGAGCTCAAAATCGCTCTATCTCTAACCGTTCACGAGATAATAGTCAACTTCCGGTTTTTCACCCTGACCGTGACCCAGAAGGTCAAGGTCACAGAGGTACCTCTTATGTAACGTTGTGTAGGCCAAAAGGGTCGAAAATGAGCTCAAAATCGCTCTATCTCTAACCGTTTTCGAGATAATAGTCAACTTCCGGTTTTTGACCTTGACCGTGACCCAGAAGGTCAAGATCACCGAGGTACCTCCTATGTAACGTTGTGTAGGCCCAAAGGCTCGAAAATGAGCTCAAAATCGCTCTATCTCTTACCGTTTACGAGATTATTGTCAACTTCCGGTTTTTTTACCCTGACCGTGACCCAGAAGGTCAAGGTCACGTAAAATTGTTTAGGCCCAAAGAGTCGAAAATGAGCTAAAAATCGCTCTATCTCTTACCGTTTACGAGATAATAGTCAACTTCCGGTTTTTGACCTTGACCGTGACCAAGAAGGTCAAGGTCACCGAGGTACCTTTTATGTAACGTTGTTTAGGCCCAAAGGGTCGAAAATGAGCTCAAAATCGCTCTATCTCTAAACGTTTTCGAGATAATAGTCAACTTCCGGTTTTTGACCTTGACCGTGACCCAGAAGGTCAAGGTCACCGAGATACCTCTTATGTAACGTTGTATGGTCCAAAGGGTCGAAAATGAGCTCAAAATCGCTCTATCTCTAACCGTTTTCGAGATAATAGTCAACTTCCGGTTTTTGACCTTGACCGTGACCCAGAAGGTCAAGGTCACCGAGGTACCTCTTATGTAACATTGTTTAGGCCCAAAGGGTCGAAAATGACCTCAAAATCGCTCTATCTCTAACCGTTCACGAGATAATAGTCAATTTCCGGTTTTTCACCCTGACCGTGACCCAGAAGGTCAAGGTCACCGAGGTACCTCTTATGTAACGTTGTGTAGGCCCAAAGGGTCGAAAATGAGCTCAAAATCGCTCTATCTCTAACCGTTTTCGAGATAATAGTCAACTTCCGGTTTTCGACCTTGACCGTGACCCAGAAGGTCAAGGTCACCGAGGTACCTCTTATGTAACAATGTTTAGGCCCAAAGCTCGAAAATGAGCTCACACTCGCTCTATCTCTAACCGTTTTCGAGATAATAGTCAACTTCCGGTTTTCGACCTTGACCGTGACCCAGAAGGTCAAGGTCACCGAGATACCTCTTATGTAACGTTGTATGGTCCAAAGGGTCGAAAATGAGCTCAAAATCGCTCTATCTCTAACCGTTTTCGAGATAATAGTCAACTTCCGGTTTTTGACCTTGACCGTGACCCAGAAGGTCAAGGTCACCGAGGTACCTCTTATGTAACATTGTTTAGGCCCAAAGGGTCGAAAATGACCTCAAAATCGCTCTATCTCTAACTGTTTTCGAGATAATAGTCAACTTCCGGTTTTTGACCTTGACCGTGACCCAGAAGGTCAAGGTCACAGAGATACCTCTTATGTAACGTTGTTTAGGTCCAAAGGGTCGAAAATGAGCTCAAAATCGCTCTATCTCTTACAGTTTACGAGATAATAGTCAACTTCTGGTTTTTGACCTTGACCGTGACCCAGAAGGTCAAGGTCACCAAGGTACCTCTTATGTAACGTTGTGTAGGCCCAAAGGGTCGAAAATGAGCTCAAAACCGCTCTATCTCTAACCGTTTTCGAGATAATAGTCAACTTCCGGTTTTCGACCTTGACCGTGACCCAGAAGGTCAAGGTCACTAAGGTACCTTTTATGTAACGTTGTTTAGGCCCAAAGGGTCGAAAATGAGCTCAAAACCGCTCTATCTCTAACCGTTTTCGAGATAATAGTCAACTTCCGGTTTTTAACCTTGACCATGACCCAGAAGGTCAAGGTCACCGAGGTACCTCTTATGTAACGTTGTTTAGGCCCAAAGGGTCGAAAATGAGCTCAAAATCGCTCTATCTTTAACCGTTTACGAGATAATAGTCAACTTCCGGTTTTTGACCTTGACCGAGACCCAGAAGGTCAAGGTCACCGAGGTACCTCTTATGTAACGTTGTTTAGGCCCAAAGGGTCGAAAATGAGCTCAAAATCGCTCTATCTCTCACCGTTTTCAAGATGAGTCGGCCTGTCGTTAAGGACGCGTGAAGTCACGTGACCTTTGACCTTGACCCTCAAGGTCAAGGTTAGTGATAAAAGTTTACCCTTTACTTAGTAGGTTTTATGCATTCACACTGGGATTTGAGCACCTTTATGGCTACTTTTCGTGATTAATAGGTGTTTCCAAAAATATTTTGACCTCAATTTGACCTTGACCTCTGATGTGCAAGGTCAAAAAAATTTACGGATTTGACGACCTTCTATGTCTGTGCCACATGCCGTCTTTTTACGACAAACCCTGTAGGAGGAGTTTTCTGGAAACCACTTTGAGGTCAGAAAAACTTTGACCTCAATTTGACCTTGACCTTCAAGGTCAAGGTCAAAAAATTTTGCGGATTTGACGACATCTCGTCACCCTCTATCACTGTGCAAAATTTCATCGTCCTACGTCAAATAGCGTGGGAGGAGTTTTCTGGAAACCTCCGTGACGGAAAAAAAAGAGAAAAAAAAGGAAAAAAAAAGGGCAGAAACTTCGAGAAAAACTACAAACTTATTCCCATTTGCAAACGAAGTTTGCAAGTGGGAATAATCGCAAATTCAATTCGCCTACCAGTCATGAACACGAAACAGATTGATGCCATATTGACCCATGATGTCACGACAAAAGACTTGTTTCAAGGCGTGTTTTCCATTAACCAGTTACCATCTTTACAAAGCGGTGCCTCTGTCATTAACACAGACTAACATGATGAGCCAGGAGAGCATTGGGTGGCAATGTATTTTGACAAAGACCCTGCAGAATATTTTGACTCGTATGGACTTTTACCTATAGATAGTCGTTAGAATAAGTTTTTTAAAAGTTTAATTTCATTAATAATTCAGTTCCAGTACAAACACCGATATCATCTATTTGTGGATTTTATTGTTTGTATTATATTATTCAAAGAGCTCGAGGACATAGTCCTTTTGAAATCAGTGATGTATTGAGAAGAAGTGATGGTGATTTTTTGTAAAAGATTTTTATATAGACATTATAAATCATTGTTTAATTGATGTTGTTTGTATATAAAGTTGTATCAGTTAAGCTGGTAATTGCCCATTTCATTTATTATAAATAAAAACAAAACGGTTTTATACAATTTCTTTTTTATCGTGTTACAAAAAACAATTATTCACATTTCAACAATTATTTTATAAAAACAGTCAATACATTGAAAAACGAATGCCATTCATTACAATCTAAATTAATATATCTATCATAGATATTATACCCACGTTTTTAAATGCTATGAAAACTCATAACTCACATTACCACACTTTATTATTTTAACATTTTCATGTTCAGACAGTTTCAGTTCATATCCATGTTCATTCATGTCTATGTCCATCACCATAACCCACATGGGCTATGCTCAATGGACTTGGTACCTAGCATGAGTTGCACTTTCAAGTCCTCTTTGAATTCAAGCGTCAGGTTCTTCCCAATCCAATGCTTGTAACAGAGCGTAATATTCCACTGTGTTGAGGGTGTAGTCGCAGCGTTCTGTTACCTCGTCATATTTGCGAAATCGCGCAAACAGGTCTAGGCAGTTCTCAGTCACACGCACTTCTACATCATCTGTGAGAATAAGGAGAAAGCCAGGCATCTTCAGCTTCTCTAGATTGTCCTTCAACACGGATTGTTTTTCAGGCGATAGTATGAAATACTTTCCAAAATGTCTTAGCACAATGTCATCACATGCGTTTCTCAGATACAAGAAGTGATCTGTAATGAATTCATAATCCGATAAAAAGGCCTCCAAGTCGTTCAGAAGTCCTATCAACTATGAGCTGTCTCCTTGTCTGTGAAGGCATTTTTATGCTCGGATGATGGTGAAGAGCGGATGCTGTGTGGTCACTAGGAATCGTAAGAATGCGCGCCATTTTTTTCATATCGAAGTCAATTAATTCTATAAATGGAGTATCTTTTATAACTGCATTATAATCCTCTGAATAATCCTGCAAAAGATTTTTTTCCAGAATCTAAAACAAATGTTTGATGAATCATGTCCAATAACTAGCACTTCAACATTATTTTCAAGTTTGCGCTTAAACCCAGGAACTTTCAACGGCAGGTTTTTAAAGTCTTTACACATTTCAGGTTTAAACAGATAGGCAGAATTTATAATAACTTCTTTCAAGTCATTCACGGTGAAGTAAACACCTTTGGCAAGCACTAATACATTCATCATGACAATACGTACACTTTATAAGCTGCCTTCTTGTCTTCGAGGCCTTTTATCCACTTCTTTCACATGCTTCTTTCACATTTTCCATTGAAGTACTGTCAGCAAAATACCCTTTTTCGTAGAACGGTTTCTCCAAGACCCCACATCTCTGAGGTACTTACGAATGTTCACCAATCCCTCATTACCTTGTTTCATAATTTTAATGCGCTCTCCATTTCCTAGAGAAAGAATTCTCTCCCACGACTGCTGTGGTGATGGCGGCGTCGTCTCCACTTCCAGTTTCTTTGTGGTGGTTGTGGAATTTTTTATTTTTCAGTCCTTGATTGTATCAGCAAGAGTATCCATATCAGTTGCAGATCTCTTAAGACTTCCAACTTCCATGTTAAGGCTTCAGTGTTCACACTTTAAATAACTCTTACGCTGGAGGATCTCCCCCCTTTATAATGTCGTCTTGTAATGTCCATTCACTAAGGTGGAATAGCCATCATTCAACACGTATAGCGTGTCGTCATATGGGGAGAAGGCTACTTTCCTCAACTTTTCCGAGAAAATCTGGTGGTCATAACTTCGAATAATGTGCCCTGTAACTATCATTTGAGATTTGTTGAACAACCAGTCTCTATACTGGATATGTTTAATGCGTCTTTTACAAGCTCGAGTGATGCCTTTCGCCGTTTGTTTTTTTTCCACCACACAGTAAACTGTCCATCTTCAGTCTGAGTCCAACAAACTCTGCAATGCGGATGCCTGCCGTCTCATCCTTCATTTTCCCAAGCACTTTTTTGTTCGCGTTGGAATGCAGGAAATGACCTGGCGGATAGTCACTTCTGTCGAACAGGTCAGCATCTTGCTGCATATCCTTGTCGTTATCTTCCGTTTCTATGTCGTAACATAGACTGTCGGTGTCGCTGAACAACAACTTGGTATTGGGATACTTGGTCATAATGTAATTGTAATGAAAGTCAAACATAAGCACTTTGCTGAGGTCGAGAATGGTGAAGCTGACTTGAATGGGTTTATTCACAAGCAACCCACTTTGCGTGAAATTACGGTGGTCAAATCTTCGCTGATAGTTCTGAATTTGTGGGACGAAGGCTTAGCCACGAGTTTCTTGAACCACTTCTCCTTGTGAACAAGCTCAATATTGATTCGCTTTCTCACATTTTCCATGGTTTTGCCAAACACGGAGGTATTCATCAGTTTGAAGAAGTCATTCTGAAACGGGTTCTTGGCCAATTTTCTCATCTCATTTCCGTGTTCAAGGTAATGCATTTCTCCAACCATCTACTCTGTTCAAACATGATAGCGCGGTGCACTTTGGTGACTTTCAACCCAGTGAGACGTACTGCTGCAAATTCCTGTAATGAAGCACATATTTCTTCTTGTTGCATAAGTTAGCAATGAGCTTTTCACTAGGTTTGCCTGTCATGTGCAGATCTTTCCGTAGCTTCTGACTGTATTCTGACAATTCTCCAACTTTGACACATTTCCGTTCTGGAGCTACTGGGTAGTGATCATAACGATCATGGATTGAATGTGGGTATTCTAAATCCACTTCCGAAATGTATTCAATGTCGTCATCTTCAGCCACATTCATGAAGTCGAGGGATTCTGGCACACCCACCCACATGCTTTGCGACATAGCCCAGCCATACAGGTTGTTTACGTCGAGGTACATTAGGTAGTTGCTTAGCATCTCAGAATTGTAATCGGCTGCATAGGGGTTATTTGCTTTTTCGCATACTTGTGCGTGATCACAGATATTCCTCCACGTATGCCTTGTTCAGTCATTTGGTACATATTAATGTCAGTGATTAATTCCAACTTCACCTTTGTCGCTTTTAATATAGCATTCTACGATAGTTCTGGCGCTGTATAATAATGAGCAGGATCCAATTCATGTGTTGAGGCATACTTGACGAAAATTTCCAAACACAGTAGCACATCCGATTTCGGGTACAGATCGTGCTATTCACCGAATGCGGTACAGTTGAATGTATAACACACCTTCTGCGCATAAACATAATCCTCATCGCTAACGCCCTGTTCGCTAAGCTGACTATAAAACTTGTCCTTTGACGGTAGCTACGTTTCATTGCCTTGTTTCATAATTTTAATGCGCTTTCCATTTCCTAGAGAAAGCATTCCCTTCCACGACTGTTGTGGTGATGGCGACGTCGTCTCCACTTTCAATTTCTTTGTGGTGGTAGTGGAATTTTTGACTTTTCAGTCCTTGATTGTATCAGCAAGAGTATCCGCATCAGTTGCAGATCTCTTACGACTTCCAACTTCCATGTTAAGGCTTCAGTGTTCACACTTTAAATAACTCTTACGCTGGAGGATCTCCCCCCTTTATAATGTCTTCTTGTAATGTCCATTCACTAAGGTGGAATAGCCATCATTCAACACGTATAGCGTGTCGTCATATGGGGAGAAGGCTACTTTCCTCAACGTTTCCGAGAAAATCTGGTGGTCATAACTTCGAATAATGTGCCCTGTAGCTATCATTTGAGATTTGTTGAACAACCAGTCTCTATATTGGATATGTTTAATGCGTCTTTTACAAGCTCGAGTGATGCCTTTCGCCGTTTGTTTTTTTTCCACCACACAGTAAACTGTCCATCTTCAGTCTGAGTCCAACAAACTCTGCAATGCGGATGCCTGCCGTCTCATCCTTCATTTTCCCAAGCACTTTTTTGTTCGCGTTGGAATGCAGGAAATGACCTGGCGGATAGTCACTTCTGTCGAACAGGTCAGCATCTTGCTGCATATCCTTGTCGTTATCTTCCGTTTCTATGTCGTAACATAGACTGTCGGTGTCGCTGAACAACAACTTGGTATTGAGATACTTGGTCATGATGTAATTGTAATGAAAGTCAAACATAAGCACTTTGCTGAGGTCGAGAATGGTGAAGCTGACTTGAATGGGTTTATTCACAAGCAACCCACTTTGCGTGAAATTACGGTGGTCAAATCTTCGCTGATAGTTCTGAATTTGTGGGACGAAGGCTTAGCCACGAGTTTCTTGAACCACTTCTCCTTGTGAATAAGCTCAATATTGATTCGCTTTCTCACATTTTCCATGGTTTTGCCAAACACGGAGGTATTCATCAGTTTGAAGAAGTCATTCTGAAACGGGTTCTTGGCCAATTTTCTCATCTCATTTCCGTGTTCAAGGTAATGCATTTCTCCAACCATCTACTCTGTTCAAACATGATAGCGCGGTGCACTTTGGTGACTTTCAACCCAGTGAGACGTACTGCTGCAAATTCCTGTAATGAAGCACATATTTCTTCTTGTTGCATAAGTTAGCAATGAGCTTTTCACTAGGTTTGCCTGTCATGTGCAGATCTTTCCGTAGCTTCTGACTGTATTCTGACAATTCTCCAACTTTGACACATTTCCGTTCTGGAGCTACTGGGTAGTGATCATAACGATCATGGATTGAATGTGGGTATTCTAAATCCACTTCCGAAATGTATTCAATGTCGTCATCTTCAGCCACATTCATGAAGTCGAGGGATTCTGGCACACCCACCCACATGCTTTGCGACATAGCCCAGCCATACAGGTTGTTTACGTCGAGGTACATTAGGTAGTTGCTTAGCATCTCAGAATTGTAATCGGCTGCATAGGGGTTATTTGCTTTTTCGCATACTTGTGCGTGATCACAGATATTCCTCCACGTATGCCTTGTTCAGTCATTTGGTACATATTAATGTCAGTGATTAATTCCAACTTCACCTTTGTCGCTTTTAATATAGCATTCTACGATAGTTCTGGCGCTGTATAATAATGAGCAGGATCCAATTCATGTGTTGAGACATACTTGACGAAAATTTCCAAACACAGTAGCACATCCGATTTCGGGTACAGGTCGTGCTATTCACCGAATGTGGTACAGTTGAATGTATAACACACCTTCTGCGCATAAACATAATCCTCATCGCTAATGCCCTGTTCGCTAAGCTGACTATAAAACTTGTCCTTTGACGGTAGCTACGTTTCATTGCCTTGTTTCATAATTTTAATGCGCTTTCCATTTCCTAGAGAAAGCATTCCCTTCCACGACTGTTGTGGTGATGGCGACGTCGTCTCCACTTTCAATTTCTTTGTGGTGGTAGTGGAATTTTTGACTTTTCAGTCCTTGATTGTATCAGCAAGAGTATCCGCATCAGTTGCAGATCTCTTACGACTTCCAACTTCCATGTTAAGGCTTCAGTGTTCACACTTTAAATAACTCTTACGCTGGAGGATCTCCCCCCTTTATAATGTCTTCTTGTAATGTCCATTCACTAAGGTGGAATAGCCATCATTCAACACGTATAGCGTGTCGTCATATGGGGAGAAGGCTACTTTCCTCAACGTTTCCGAGAAAATCTGGTGGTCATAACTTCGAATAATGTGCCCTGTAGCTATCATTTGAGATTTGTTGAACAACCAGTCTCTATATTGGATATGTTTAATGCGTCTTTTACAAGCTCGAGTGATGCCTTTCGCCGTTTGTTTTTTTTTCCACCACACAGTAAACTGTCCATCTTCAGTCTGAGTCCAACAAACTCTGCAATGCGGATGCCTGCCGTCTCATCCTTCATTTTCCCAAGCACTTTTTTGTTCGCGTTGGAATGCAGGAAATGACCTGGCGGATAGTCACTTCTGTCGAACAGGTCAGCATCTTGCTGCATATCCTTGTCGTTATCTTCCGTTTCTATGTCGTAACATAGACTGTCGGTGTCGCTGAACAACAACTTGGTATTGAGATACTTGGTCATGATGTAATTGTAATGAAAGTCAAACATAAGCACTTTGCTGAGGTCGAGAATGGTGAAGCTGACTTGAATGGGTTTATTCACAAGCAACCCACTTTGCGTGAAATTACGGTGGTCAAATCTTCGCTGATAGTTCTGAATTTGTGGGACGAAGGCTTAGCCACGAGTTTCTTGAACCACTTCTCCTTGTGAATAAGCTCAATATTGATTCGCTTTCTCACATTTTCCATGGTTTTGCCAAACACGGAGGTATTCATCAGTTTGAAGAAGTCATTCTGAAACGGGTTCTTGGCCAATTTTCTCATCTCATTTCCGTGTTCAAGGTAATGTATTTCTCCAACCATCTTCTCTGCTCAAACATGATAGTGCGGTGCACTTTGGTGACTTTCAACCCAGTGGGACGTACTGCTGCAAATTCCAATAAGGAAGCACATATTTCTTCTTGTTGCATAAGTTAGCAATGAGCTTTTCATTAGGTTTGCCTGCCATGTTCAGATCTTTCCGTAGCTTCTGACTGTACTCTGATAATTCTCCAACTTTGACATATTTCCGTTCTGGAGCTACTGGGTAGTGATTATAACGATCATGGATTGAATGTGGGTATTCTAAATCCACTTCCAAAATGTATTCAATGTCGTCATCTTCAGCCACATTCATGAAGTCGAGGGATTCTGGCACACCCACCCACATGCTTTGCGACATAGCCCAGCCATACAGGTTGTTTGCGTCGAGGTACATTAGTTAGTTGTTTGGTATCTCAGAATTGTAATCGGCTGCATAGGGGTTATTTGCTTTCGCATACTTGTGCGTGATCACAGATATTCGTCCACGTATGCCTTGTTCAGTTATTTGGTACATATTAATGTCAGTGATTAATTTTAACTTCACCTTTGTCGCTTTTAATATAGCATCCTTCGACAGTCCTGGCGCTGTATAATAATGAGCAGGATCCAATTCATGTGTTGAGGCATACTTGACGAAAATTTTCAAACACAGTAGCACATCCGATTTCAGGTACAGGTCGTGGTATTTACCGAATGTGGTACAGTTGAATGTATCCCACACCTTCTGCGCATGAGCATAATCCTCACCGCTAATGCCCTCTTCGCTAAGCTGACTGTAAAACTTGTCCTTTGACGGTAGCTGAGTCTCGGAAAACTTGGATGGTTCGTCCACGTATTCATAGGGATACACTCTCTTTCTCAACAGCAAATTATGTTGGTCACTATCGTGGATGTGAGAAGTCATGTTGTAGGACTTATTTTTCCCTTCTGCCGCAAGGTTGGAAATCGACTTCTGTAGAGAGGTTGTCATAAACTAAAAGCTGCTCATGGTGAATGAAATATATTTCTCAATGGTGTTAGGAATGACTGTAATCGTTTCATCTTTGAATTTTCCAATTTGCGCCATGATCAGATCACTGTCATAGCCTCGCAAATTATAAAAAATACGGATATGATAAAATAATCCTTATCTCCCTGCCGATCCTCTCTAAGTTGAAATTGCAAGTTGCATTCATTATGTGCCGCTCCACGGTATTTGCCATAGATGTGGTCATGATATCTCACACGATCCACTCCTAGAGGCTCTCGGTTCTCACGAGACATCACCATGTCCTTTGGTTTGTCTAAAACACACACAATATGATCACTCTCGTTAACCATATGGTCTAAAAAGACTTTTACACCATTGTCTCCTTGATACACGACTGTTGCTCGTGTTTCGTACTGGCTGACAACCACATAGGCAAAGCTGTTTGAACGATGATGTTGATACCTGTCCCCTTCATGCTTTTGTGTGAAAATTCAAAGTCAGCATCAATCACAAAAGGTGCTTGGATACATTCTTGAACCTGATGAAAGGTTCCTTTGGGAATGATAAACGTTGCGTTCCGTGCTTTCTACACACTTCACGATGTTTATCTTATCGCATAAACCCGTGAAGACAGTTGAAATAATAAAAAGTTGCTCCATTATACTTGGTGCGATAAGACATAAGTCTGCTGAAATTCTTGATCAAGCATGATTTTTCTTGTCATTGCTAATCAGAAGTAAGTTGATTTCTCTTGCACTGACGTTTCGACTAAGTTGTATCGGAACAACCACATCTTGTTCATGTCCACATCGTCCACATCGTCTACTTTGGAATGCCGATAATCGTCGTGTGAAATGCCATGCCCTCTACCTTTATTTCCTTCCCAAATGGCTTATATTGATTCACGCAATGTTGGTTGTTTGTTGAAGGATGATGGTGAGCAAATACTGACTATAAGAAATACTTGTTGTCTTCATTCTTAATGATCAACACACCCTTCGTATTCTTCATTTTCTTCGGCAGCGGGATGAAACTGCTTCCTTCCAGAGGCACCAACGTAGCTTTATGTACTTCAATGTACAGTATATTATCCAGCGCCTAGCCAGAGCCTTGTCGCGCTCATGTTCATCAAACTTAGAAAACAATTCTTTATAGGCTTCTGGCAAGTCCTCTTCAATATCCACTGGATTGTATGCTGCATATGTCGGACTGCTGATAAATGCATTATCCACTTGTTCTGTCAGTACACCTTCTGCATTCGCCGTCATTTTCTCGAAGCGAGCATGCATCACAATGTACCATTTCATTCCATGGTCTAAGGTCTCCAACAAATGTGTCTTAATACGGTTCTCTTGCTGCCGTATTTCAGTAAGTAGTAAATCCGTTCCATTTTCAGACTCAAACCGTTTTTTTCTGCGCATTTTCGCCAAGACTAAGCCTTCTGCCTCTCCCCACGTGTCCCGTCTTTTGTCTATTTGCAGCTTTCTTCTCAACAAGCTCTTCATGAGCACATTTCACTGCAGATATACGTTCTATTCCCGCTCTAGTAAACTCGTCACGAGCATGTTTCACTGCAGTTTCATCTCAGCTTGAGTGCATGTATATGTCTCAAACAATTCCATAGATGGAAACTCCACATTGCATTCATGGCAGAGGATTGGTGTATCCCTTACTGAACTGGCCGCCATTGTTGTCGCATCAATGGCTTGAACTCATATCCGAAAATGTGTTCTCGCTCATGCATTTATGCACTCAGGTTTTCCCACCAAACTTTGATTTCCCGCCAAATTTTGATTTTCAAGTTCCTAATTTCATAGGGCGATGTCTAAAAAATAGATATTGTAAAATTTTCCAGGTTCCAACAATCTTCAGATTTGTCTGAAACGGATAAATATGCAAAATCGCAAAATGGCCCAGGGGTTCCTCACATAGTATGGTCCAATGACTGACAGCGGTAGAACTGTCGCTGCCTAGGGGGCCGTAACATAGTACGGTCCAATGATTGAGAGCGGTAGAACTGTCGCTGCCTGGGGGTCCTCACATAGTATGTCCTGGTCGGGACGGGCTGACGTCACGATGACTGACAGATGATAGACATATTGTATTAGTGGGCCTGGCTTCAGGTCACGTGATTGATGACGTCACGATGATTGACTGTTTAAGAACTCTTGTTTTTCCCTGCTCTGAGTCAAGGCCAAATAAAAATAACGTCACCTACCCGCTTTGATATGTTGTAGCAATAGATTATTAAGGTGGTAGTAGCAAGAATGGATGGATGGACGGACAACACTCACCTTCTCTGCAGTTAAAGCCCTGTTTGGCATTTGATATTATATAACCAGAATTATAATAAGTCAAAAATTATTGAGTAGAAGTGATATAAATAAATACAGAAAAAATAAAACATATCGCATGCTGTCAGTGCTACATACTGCAAAACGATTTATTTCTCACATCGATACACCCGGTCCTGTGATTTTATGGTTGTACGATCTAAGACAAACACCCAAAACGAAAGCATTATCAAAGATTTACAGAATGCCTAAAAACAACAATTGACTGCCATGAAAAGTGCAGCCAGGCGGCTTGGGAAGACAAATATATACGGAATCTGGGTAACCAGACATAAAAGACCTAGCGTACTATGTAATCTGAAAATCGTATGAAGCCCTTATAGCTCAGTGATAGGGCATCGGACATGTAATTCCGAGGTCGTAGTATCGAACTAAGTGCTTCTAATATTTTTGATTGTCAATTGCAAAGCTTCGTGCTATGTATGCTTAAACATAAATCAAAGGATAACATCGTAAATCGTGATACAATATTATATAATCAGTTAAGGAATAACAACAAAAATAAAAATTCATGGGTGTATCGTAAAGCATGACATAATATTACAGGATCAGTAAAGGGATTAAGATAGATATATTATGAAGATTGCTGCAACATTACAGGATCTTTTAAGAGATAAGAAGTCCATTTATATTATTCAAAAAGGTAACTGAATACCCATTTAAGAATTTCATTTCATGTCACTTTATTTTGTATTTGTCACAGGCTTTTGTCTCTTATCTTCTCATAATCTTTGCAAAAGCACTCGGCTTTTGGCGAATATTTTTTATACGATTTTTGTTAGTGTCATACAATGCCTGTTTCCAATCGGCAAATAGGTTGACAGAAGGCAAGAAGAAATGAAGTAACTTCCGGTCTTGGAAGCAGATTTGGAGATACTCCAGCACATCCATGAGCCGCTCGTAGAGGAACTCGTCGCTCCAATCCAAGTCCTTCTCGTCAGTTAGATGAAGTATGGCCGTGTAAATGTGGTATGACGTCAGTCGTTGAATTGCGGCGTTGCCGTGCCTTTGCATCGCTTTCATTAGGCGGATAATCTGAGGTAAATATATCATATTGTATTAAAGACCTTCACCTTTATGCACCTAGTGTTATATTTAGGCTTATAATTTATACTATTTATATAGTTTTATGTGTGCTCATATTGTATTAAAGACGTGACCTTCACCTTTATGTACCTAGTATTATATTTAGGCTTATAATTTATACTATTTATATAGTTTTATGTGTGCTCATATTGTATTAAAGACGTGACCTTCATCTTTATGTGAATAGTGTTATATAAACATATATTATGCTATTTTACAATTTATACTATTTATGTATTTTTATTATTATGTTTATAACTTATATAACTTGTATTAAGACATTAATGAATTAGATAATTTTCCTTTATTTCAAATAGCAAACGTACAGTTTTATTCTATATACACAAGTCATACACAAATTATGAATATAAGTTCTTTGATACAGAAAACGTAGCTTACAATACATCAGCTATTTTTCATGAATGCAACATTATCACTCTGGCCTTTCTCAATCTGATCAAAACTACAAATTACTGTTTGTGAAAATATAAACCAAAAATGGAAACAAAAATGACTTTGAAAATGTTGCAAAATGTTAAGTAACATAGGTATAGTTAAAAATAAATGTGCTCTCTACCTGTTTCTGGCAGTTATTTCCTCTGCCAATATTTTGCAGTGATGCTTTTTCATCCATAGACAACGACAGTCTCCACAGAGTTGTAGTTTTGGACTTCTTTTGCTTTGCCACAAATTGTTTCGACTCTCCACCCGCTGTGTCTTTTATTCAGAAACATATATACCAAATATGAGGTTATTTTGGGGTACTATTTTCTCGATATTTACCTTAATTATTCTGTTTTTCTTCATTTAAACAAGTTTACAAATTTCAAAATTTTACTTTAAATACATAACATGGAAACATTCTAAAGTCAAAATATTTATGAAGTTTTCAATATAAGCTAACATCACTATTCAAACAACATTCAACATGCTTGCATAAAAATAAATAATAATAGACAAGTATTTGATGTGATATATGTTGAACTAAAACAGAGGTTTTATTAAAATACACTTTCATAAATTGTGTTAAAATTCGATGGTAGGCTACCTTACTCAGTATGTTACTTAACTAACACAGCTAAGCACACAGCCCACTATCACTGTCTCAGCAACCCAAACTCAATTCCCACTACATTTATAAAGATTTTCTGACATAATGATATAACCAAATGAGCAGTCTTCAACTCCAACCCTCAGTCGATATTACCTAAAAAAACTAGTTACCCGTTTGAAGGCATGGCACTGTGTCCACACAGTAATATAATCTCCCGCTTTTATAGACGTTCATTTGAATAGCCGGTCCGTGTTCAATAAGGCTGATTGTAATATCCTGAAGGTCATGGTCAGTTGCATCGGACTTAATATCATTCACTGCCTTTTGAAGAGAACTACAAAAGGCTGATTTAAAGCTGCTGGGTTTCAAGTAATTATTCTTAGAAAGGTACTTTGCATACTTAGCATCAGCTTTTGTTGACTTGAGCATAAAGTACTCATCACTAGATGGTGATTTTTCAATTTTCAATCCATTTCCATCAAAAATAAAAACAATGTCATATTCAATGTCCGGACCAATTTGTAGCCCCATATATCCACTTCCGGTGTATTCCAGACGCCTAAAACCAGGCAGATAATTTGGAAGAAGCTGTCTTAATTTTTCAACAAGCTTCGTATTCAAGATACGGGTTTCGCTATCGTCAGCGTGGCCTGCCCATTTGACCTTGAACTCCTGTAGCAGACGTTTTCTGGTTTGAAGCATATCTTCATGCTTCTTTATTTTGTTCTTTCCGGATTTCTTTGGCATTGCTGCAAGAAAATGATCTAATCGATTACAATGTTATTTAACTAAACCAGAACAAAGCTTAGGTCAGTAAATGCTCTTATGAAATTCCGTAGCCTGGCTGGTACCCGCACACGAGGTTAGAATCGCTATTAAACTGTGTCCCAGTGTGTCAGGCGATCAGTGACTTTTAAAATATAGGTTAAAATTTAGATCACGCAGTTTCCCTTAATGCAATATACAACGTGACCGGGTCTAAATATAAGGGTCCATCACTTTATTTGCACCGGTTATCGACATAACACAGGTCATGAGACCTGTGGTAATCAAAATATAGGTCAAACTTTAGGAAGTTACTTCTTACAAATTGCCTTTAAGACACTCTTTCTCTAACGGTTTCCGAGATAACCATGTTACTTTACTTTTGAACTTGAACTGTAGATCAAAGTTCAGCTCACAAAATTACCCCTCGTATACTTTCGTAGAGATATCAGAGGTCAAAATATCAGATACCTTTTGAACTGAAACCTTGAAAATTATGTACCACGCAAACAATTTAGTTGAAACAGGCTCAGTTCAAATATTAAAAGAACTCAGATACGTACCTTAATTCGATAATTTTTTTTTTTGCTTTTCTTTAAAATTATCCTGTATCTTTGTATGTTTTCCACAATCGATTTATTTCTCCTTAGTTTTAAAAGTTTAAGCATGAAAGTGTGTACTGTTTACACGAACACAAAAATTAAATTTAAAAAGAAAATCAAAGAAGTGCTCTTAACGCAGTACCAATGACAGCTGAGCTGAGAGCTTTTAAGCACACATGGCACTATTGTTAGAAAGTACCCACAGCTTTAATCATGAAGTGGTAGTAACCAATGAATTTACGCATTAAGAAATTGTTCAATATTTCAGTGCCAATTCGGGCTTGGAAAAAGTTAATACATCTTATTTGTTCTATATCCGTTATTTTATGTGCATGTAGGCGTATTAAAAACCTGTTTCTTCAGAAATCCTTTAACTGATAATAAATCTCAAATGAAAGTGCATAAATCACAGTCATTAACACGGGGTCCACTGGCATATAAATGACATAGGCTTAACATTGTACTTCTCAAATGATAGCGCACTATTGATTGATTGTATGGCACACTATTTAGTTTCTAACACAGTACCGGGGGTACTGGGTACAACAATAACGACACAGGCTTATCATTGTACATAGCGTAAATTGTAGTTTATAGATTGGTGTAGTAACTGCAATGTGTGTCCATAAAATTCATAACTGTATCACGTTCATAGCACATATAAATCGTGTTCACGTTGTGTTCATACCATGTTCATATCATGTGTGTCTTTAGGGGGCGACAGCGTGTGCACAGTTGTTACTTTCTAGACAATGGCACGGTAAGGGAGCAGGAAATGAGCAAAATGAAACATAAGATTGTATTTATGCAATGAGAAAACTTCATAACCTGGAGGATGTTGGATAAATTAACGATATATTGAGGGCCACACCATCTGCCTTGCAGGATAGTAATAGTCAGCTCCAACGTTATAAATTCCATTGTCTGTCGATAACACCAGGGAGCAGAATTGCAATTATAGCCGATACAAGCGTTTTGCATAAAATTATATCATTAATTCCTACATTGCTGATACAGTTTGTGACCCTGTGGCCTACTTCGTCTTAAATGTGTAACCCTGCGTGTCTAAAAAAGTGAAAAAAATGTTGCAGCCTGATGGGGTCTACATGGTGTGGGTAATCGTACTAAGTACTTCCATAAGTATTCCCATAACAAGTTTTGACTGTTCCGGGACTGCAGTCTTCATTAAGCAAGCAAGCAGAATCCTAAGACTGTTTGGCACAAAAGCCTGAAGAGTAGATCCGCGATCGATGATTGAGGTCAATATATGCCTGTATTCATGAATATACAGTTATGTAAAAGCATCGTTTGTTCCAATTCGACCTTTTCATTTTAAGAACTAAAGGATGCACATGGTGAGCAATATGTTGATGCGTGCCCCCCCACACTCTCCTTCGATCCCTACACAAGCTTATGGAACATGCAATTTTGGTTCATAACATCGAATGGAGAAATGGGCACGAAATGGACAACTCTAGCGATTGTGGTCTACACGTTACATGTTTAAGGTGACAGGAGAAGTCAAAACTTTGCTTTTGATAATTCTTCTCCATCGTTGCTAAGGAAATGTCTCAGCAAACATTAAGACTTCAAAATGAAGTCGGGTCGGCGTCGTGACCCGACGTTTCCGACGTCGGACTGACGTGCCGGTTTTGGTTGTATATGAAATGAAACTGACGTCGGGTTTTCAACGTCAGAATGACGTCGGGTTCCGACCTGAAACTGACGTCGAGCTTACCACTTTGAAACGACCAGTCTTAAATCACGCCTTACAAAAAGAGTCTAGAGTTATATAATTAATAGATAATTAATCATTCACCTACTGTTGTGAAATACATACCAAAGTATTTTCCATGTAAATTTTTACAATATAGGAAGAAATATACCGATGCGCCATCAAAGTTCTAAAATTTTCATGTAAAAATTACGGTTTTTCTTCCTCTTTTTCAAAATGACTTCTATTTCCTTTGAGTGAAAATAAATGTTCATCGCTTTTTGGTCGTTTTTGCAACGTCGGAATGACGTCAGAAAGCCGATGTTTCCTCGGGGTCGGAAAAAGTCGGGTTTTGAGAAAATAGGTCGTGACGTAATTTTATCCATTTTACAGCCTTATTTTATTCAAAATATGGTTGTGAAGTGGTTGGGACCAAAATCCAACCTTTTTGTAACCAGAAAAGACGTCGGTTGTTTGCTGGAGTGGAAAGGCTTTTCACAATGGGGTTTCTTTTGGGATGACTTTTAAGACAGCAGAAACATTGCACACCGTAGTCTTGTGTGTCTTATATAACTCACATCGTAATGACAGAAATCAGGCAGCTCCAAAATCCAAATACAAAGTGATATACTTACACCTAATCAAAATTAAGATAATCTTGTAGCACTCAAAGAATAGAAACATGACACCTGTTGCTAGGGATTTGTGTAATGAAAGAATTCACGCATACATTGATCTTCAGAAAATACCCTTTAATTTTCAGATGTTTTCTAAGGGATACACTCGTATTTGCAGATTTATATATTGTCTCACTACCAAAATTTGCTGAACGTTTCAGGGATTTTATGTCATAAGAAAAATCAAGCAATATCAAAAGCATGTCGCACATAACAAGTAAGCCTACTGATGAGCAAAAATAAAACATAATTTTAATAATATATAACACAAATAGAGAATGAATGATAGCAAACTGGTATTATTCTTTTATTTGGCACTCCCCATATCAAATCAGCAAAAAGAGTTTGCTTTTTGACACTTCATCCACAAATTTGTGGTTACATAAAATCTATAATAGTCAAACTGTTTCATGGTAGATCAGCTGTTATCGACATATCATTCTTGACTGACGTTGGAAAATCCAGCGAGTATATGTGTTTTTGTCAGGTTTAATGTTCATCAATTGTCATTTAATAACAATAAAATAGCTTGACAGTTTTATAAGAATAGGGGTTTATTGCGTACACATTAAGTACCTAAATGTGCACTGGCTGTGTGTTAGGAAGCTTCTAAGCAATAGCTTCTGAGAAAGTAGTGACTAAGGTGTGTTCGTATGTCCATACAAAACAGTATACGTATATTATACGTATTTAATATTTAAAATGCATGGGCAAAATGGTCATTTTTTCTCGGACGCATAATAAACGTATAAAATACGTAAAAAATATCCGCCTTTCTAGAGCCATATATTATACATATAAAATGGGTGGAAAAAACGATGCCCATATTGAATTGGCATATTATACGTGTATTTTCCCACGTATAATATGCGCATGTCCAGGAACGCTTATTACACATCTAAAATACGAGGGAAAATATATGCCCATTTTCAATGCAAGTATTATACGCCTTTTTTTCCTACGAATATCTAGGGACGCACATTATGCATAAATTTTGCATGGTAAAAAAGATGCCCATATTTGAAACGCATGTTAAACGCATTTTTACTCAGGTATATAAGACGTATATCTAAGCATGTTTATCACACGCATTTTCGCCCATTCAACTTATACGTGTAATATGTGACGCATATTAAGCATATATTTCTCGTGGGAAAACAGATGTCCATATTTGATGCGCGTATTATGCGAATATTTTCACACTTATATTACACGCATTTTCGTTCATGCATTATACGCGTGTAATATGTTACGCATATTATGCATATATTTTGAGTGGGAAAAAGATGTCCATATTTGATACGCATGGGATTTCCCATATGGGCATTCCCATGTAAAATACACGTATATAATGCATGATAATTTCCACGTAGTAAATACGTGGGAATATATACGCATGTTATACGTAGTCTGGCAATGTGGGCCTATTATCGCAGACCGGAAACAGCCGCCATTGAGCGATAATATATTCAATTTTGCTAAATGCTACATATTTTGGTGGAGAACTGCCTCTTTTCTAAGTATGATAGAAAGTTAGTCATAGGAATACCAATTTCACAAAAAATTTTATGCTGAAAATTGTTTTAAGGAGTGCTTTATAACTGCCCTATAGTGATAAAGGATCATGTACATAATACATATATCGAAAAGAGTCCCTATATCCCACCTAACTACATGGGAATTTCTGCAACAAAGCACACCTTAGTTATGCGTGGGTACGAGGGAATACTTACATATATTATGCATAGTCCCCATGTGGGACTGCTATCTCGGTCATTACAATGGTGGACAAACTCTGGAATGCATATAAAATAAGTTTAAAGAATGCGTAAAATCCGTCTAATATTTTACACGTATAATATCCCCTAAAATTTTTTCGGGGTGGGTGTGTTCATATGTGGGTGAGCTCGTATGTGGTTGTGTTCGTATGTGGATGAGCTCGTACGTGGTTGTGTTCTATGTTGGTGAGTTCGTATGTGGATGTGTCCATATGTGTATGAGCTCGTATGTGGTTGTGTTCGTGTGTGGGTGTTTTCACATGTGGGTGAGGTCGTATATGGATGATTTTGTATGTGGTTACAATGGTGGACAAACTCTGGAATACATATAAAATAAGTTTAAAGAATGCGTAAAATCCGTCTAATATTTTACACGTATAATATCCCCTAAATTTTTTTCGGGGTGGGTGTGTTCATATGTGGGTGAGCTCGTATGTGGTTGTGTTCGTATGTGGATGAGCTCGTACGTGGTTGTGTTCTATGTTGGTGAGTTCGTATGTGGATGTGTCCATATGTGGATGAGCTCGTATGTGGTTGTGTTCGTGTGTGGGTGTTTTCACATGTGGGTGAGGTCGTATATGGATGATTTTGTATGTGGTTGTGTTCGTATGTGGGTGTGTTCGTGTGTGGGTGAGCACGTATGTGGTTGTGTTCGTATGTGGGGGTGTTCACATGTGGGTGAGTTTGTATATGTTGGTGTGTCCATAGGTTGGGAGTTCGTATGTGGTTGTGTTCGTACGTGGGTGAGCTCGTATGTAGTTGTATTCGTATGTGGCTGTGTTCGTATATGGATGTGTCCATATGTGGGTGAGTTCGTATGTGGTTGTGTTTATATGTGGTTGTGTTCGTATGTTTGTGTGTTCGTATGTGGATGAGCTCGTATGTGGTTGTGTTCGTATGTGGGTGTGTTCACATGTGGGTGAGTTCGTATGTGGATATATGTGTATCTGGATATGGTCTTAGGTGTTTTCATATGTCAGTATCACTTGCCAGCATACTCGCACACGAACATACCGGTGTATTCGTGTCAATCTGTATTAAATAAAAAATTTCTCTTGAAAGAATCTTTTGAGGCTTATATGATAGGAATTCGGAAAATCCAGAGCTGGGGTACTGTCCACGCACTTATTAACTACATAAATCCCCACATAGCGTCCAACTTGTGCATCCGAAAATTATTTCTAGTGTCAGTCAGATTTCTAATCTTTTTTTGTTTCAGGCGGAAGTGTCACAACAACAAATCCCTTAGATGTGCTCAACTAAAATAATACTACTCATAAGCTCAAGAACAACAAGAGTATGTCGAAGAACAAGGGTACATGGATGATGTTACCATGTTTCTTAGTAAAGGAGCTAACATAAGTGTGTGCCAGAATAACTGCTGCATGAATAAAATTGAATTGAATAAAATTGCCCTGCTTAAGCTACATTTGATGGGTATCCCTATTGTGTACGTCTGTTATTGCATTGTGGGCCAGACATGAATATTCCTGACGCGGAGGGAGCATCACCTCTCATTCAGGCATCCCAAGCTGGAAATGACGATTGTGTGAAGGCTTTGTTAGATAATGGCGCAAGCGTTAACGCAACTGACAGTTCCCGTATGGCACCACTTCATCATGCGGCTAAATACGGGCACAAGAACTGTATGACGATGTTGTTAGATAATGGCGCCGATGCCAATATCCTCGACGCTAATCTAATGACACCCCTTATGCTTGCAACTGATCAAGGGCAGGAAAGCTCTGTGAGCACTTTGATAAAATATGGTGCTGATGTCAATATCACTGGGCCAAAAAATAAAACAGCGGCGCATTTTGCTTGCCAGCGTGGGCACAATAGCATCTTATCTATATTGTTGGAAACCGGTGTTAATGTAAATGCGCGAGACATCGAAGGATCTACCCCTATTCTGGTTGCCTCTTCCTTTGGGACTACGAGCTGTGTGGAGTTGTTACTGAAGCATGGTGCGGATATTACTGCTACTGGTAAATTAGATCAGACCTCTGTTCACTGGGCTGCTCAAAAGAATCACGTGGACTGTTTGGCTGTTTTGCTAAAGCACGGCGCGGGAATAGAAACTCGTAACAGTGAAGGCTCCACGCCTCTTCTTATTGCTTTATATTATGGAAATGAGAGTTGTGTAGAACTGTTGCTACATCACGGGGCAGATGTTGATGTTATTGGTAAATTAGCTCCAACGCCTCTTCACTGGCTTGCACGGAGAGGTTATATAAATTGTGTAAGCATGTTACTGAAGAAAAATGCTTGTGTGAATAGCACCGATATCGACGGAAACACACCTTTGTTTTTTGCCTCTCTTTCCGGACACACCGATATAGTGCAGCTATTAATATCAAACGGAGCAAATGTTAACACTGTCACCAAATATTTCGAAACCGCATTAACCATAGCTATTAAGGAAGGTCATAAAAAGGTGGTTGACTGTCTGTTAAAAAAAGGCGCAAGTGTCAACATTGCAGATGAATGCAAAACTACTCCACTCCACCATGGAGCACGGAGTGGTCAAGTTGACATTGTTCTTGCCCTAATTCGATACAATGCTGATGTAAACGCAGCAGATATCATGCTTGAAACACCGCTGCACATTGCCTCGGAGCATAGATATAGAGATATCATTGATGTGTTACTTACTGCTGGTGCCAGTCCTAGCCAAGTTGACGAAAACGGCAAACTGGCTTATGATCAAATTGATTTAGGCAGCAAAACGGATATTGGTCAAGAGATATACTGCGTATACAATCGTTGTCAAGGTTACATATTAAAATCTGATAAATGTGATATATACATTGTCATTGGTAAATTAACGAATGGAAATGGAGACGAAAACAAGACAGAAGTTGTTTATAACCTATCTAACTTCTTAACAAAATTTCGTCATGAATATCAACACCAAAGCTATTTGGAGGATTTTGTACATAGTTTGGACAAAAGAGTAACTATTCTTAAGAGTGATCCTTCATTTCAATGTATCTTTCAAGACATTCAATCTATTGCAAAGAAATTATCTGATGCATTAGAGAAGAAATATCCACAAGTCCAGAGAATAAATTTAGTTGAGACGGGAAGTTCTTTCTTTAACTTGAAAGTAGGACTGCCGCTTGATGCCGATTTCTTACTTGTCATTGCTTCGGCAGATGACACACATTTTGATTACAATGAATTTTGTAAGAAAATAAGCAGTGTTGTGGAAGCAAAAGATTTTTTTAATGACAAATCTTTCAACGCAAGTTGGTTGTTACACGGTATTAAGAGAAGTCGCGTTGGAATTTGTCTTATCCTGCAATGCCACAGGAAAAATTCGAGCTCGAAAATAATAGGTGTCACTGTAGATTTGATACCTGCAAAGAAATATACTCTAGATTGTTCAAATAAACTACAATACTCCAATAAGTTTGAAAAATATCTGCAAAGACTTAATCTAGTTGACGAATGTCAGACTGATATTTACACTCTACTCTCTGAGTCTCGTGATTGCCAGTGTGACACAGGGGTTCTTGTGAACAAGTTATTTACGCGCTTGGATGAAGCTATACTAAGAGGGTTCAGAGTAGCAAAATACCTGTTGCAAAACAATGTCACTTCGGGAAAACCTCAGTATAGCGAGTTTCTGAATTCCAGTGAGAGCAAGAGGCTTTACGGATATGAACCATTAATCAGAAGCTTTCATCTACGTCTCTGCTTCCTACAGCTCATGTTAGCGATACACGATACTGACTTAGCTACTCACATAACTTCCGGTGCCTTAGTACTTTGCCTACTGGATATGACTCATCATTTGTTAACGCGTTTTGGAAAATTTTCCGTGACCGTCGAAGCAGCCAAATACACTCTATACAACTGTATTTCCATTCCAGATCCAATACTACAGAACGAAACTATAGAGTATAAATATAAGCTACAGTGGGAGGGACGAAGTTATCTGTACCGCGCTCGGCAAGTAATAGACGCTATAAACACCTTTAAAAATAGCGCCTCTTCTAAAGATTCATCTCGCTATAGCCTGATGAATTATTACGAGTAGAATGTAACAAACAGAAAAAGGGAGCATTAATTCTTGAAAAGGAACAAAATCACCAGTTTAACTCATTACTTGAAAAACACAGGCAATGTTCTTGATGTTTTGAATTTTCGAATTTGAATTGAATTCATTTAATTCCGAGCGTAAACATAAGTTTGCACAAGAAGTTACCAACTGAAATCAATGACTTAACAGACTTCAGAAAGAGACAAGCTGAAAGCGTGCTTGCCCATTGTGGGCATACTTATCCAATTATTAAAAAAGACACTTTGATTATGTTAACAATATTGAACGGTTTATGAATATAGCAATAGCATTGAAGGTTCCAAACTTACGTAACATACCCTTGTTTATCTATCTACCTATTATTTGGCATTAATTATCAAACAGTTCCTTCACAACCCGAAATGTACATTTTCTCAAAATGGTTTTTAAAATTATCAATTGTAGATAAAATTGGTATTTCTTCATAAAGCGAATTCCATGCACAAATTCCCTTAACACTAATGCGGTGTTGTTTAACAACTGTTCTTGAATATTTACTTGCAATTTTCGTGTTGTCTGGTTTTCATTTCCTTATCACTAATTTTGAACAAACATTGAATATTTTTAGGTAGCATGCACGCTTTTGCTTGAAACATAACAATTAAGGTTTTAAAATCAACTAAATCGTATAAATTTAGCAGACGCAGATTATAAAAAAACAAAGAAGTATGCGCTAACCTATCAACTCGAGATACAATCCTTATAGCCTTATCCCCGGATCTCAAGGCAGTATGATATGTATGACAAAAATGATTTGTGATATATTAAGAGTAGAACCTTTCGTTCAAAACGAAACTAGCTTTATACATTATTGAAATACGCTTTGATAATTTGCTTCGTACACCCTATATATGCTCTTTCCAGTTCAATTTATCGTCAATAATAACACCCAAGAACTTGGTCGAATTAACAAGTCAAATTTGCTCATTACCTATTGAAATGTTAATTTCGTGGATTACTTGACTATATCCAAAATACCATAAAGTGTGTTTTAGATACATAGTGCGAAAGCTTATTCCACTAAAACCATTTGTTTAGTTTTGGCAATTCACCACTTATTGTCGCACTCATATTCGTGTCGTTCTAACATGTAAAGAAAATATCTGTGTCATCGGCAAAAAGAATGATCTTCAATAATCTTGAAACATTCACAATGTTATTAATATGCCAGAAAAGAACCCTGTGGTGCTCCACATGCGGCACTAAAAAGGTCTGACTTACAATTTTCAATCTGCACATATTGTTCCCGATTTGACAAATAACTGTTTATCCATTTGTTTGGTAGGTAGGCCTCTAATACCATAGAAGTCAAGCTTTTGTAATAGTAACTTATGATCTATGGTATCAAAGACCTTCTTTAAATCTATGAACACTCCGACAGTTGTAAGTTTTTATCAACTGAATTGACTGGGTCCTCTAATAGCTCTAATAAGGCCAGAAATATAGATCTGCCTGATCGAAAACCATACTGATTGTCACTTAACAAGTTTTGCTGATCAATGAAATTATTTAAACGAGTTTCGAATAACTTTCCCAGAATTTTAGAAAATTGTGATAATGAAATGTTCCCGTACTAAAGGACAAATTGCAAATAAATGTTAAAGGATGAACAATTGCAGGAATGACATGTTTAACAATTGACATATTTACATCGTCGCTATCCGTGGAAACTTTACTTTGAAAAGAGCGTACAACATCGAATACTTCATTCGCTTCAACACGATTTCGAAGCATAGATATGACTGTTGGATTACCCATATACTCAAATCTATTACCATTTTCCATCTTATCATTTTTTTCGGTGAAGTTATGTCCGTGGCTGCTTCCTTCTCACGTTTTAGGACATTATGCAAAATTTTCCAATGCTTTTGTGAAAAAGATATTCACGAACCTGCATGGACACACTGTAAATATGTCTGAGAACTAGTAAATCAGGTCACAGGTCAAATACTTTTGGGAAAAGAATCTGCACAGGCTGATTGTCAATATTTGGGAGATCTAGTAAATAGGGTCAAAGGTCAAAAACTGTGGGGAAAGAGTGTATTCTGGAACCCGCATGGACACACTGTAAATATGTCTGAGAACTGGGAAATCAGGTCACAGGTCATATACTTTTGGGAAAAGAATCTGCATAGACGGATTATCAATATGCTTGAGATCTAGTAAATAGGGTCAAAGGTGAAAAAAAGCTGTTGGGAAAAAGTGTATACTGGAACCTACATGGAGGGACTATCAATATGTCTGAGACCTAGAAAAGGTATCTTTCAGATGCTGTAGCAGAAAAAGCCATGCTTGAACTAACCAGTTATTGATATTTTTCTGTTTCTCACTGGAAATGGTTCTTATAGGTGTCGTGCATTGCCTGACTTTTCTTTCACTAATTACTTTCTTTTATGCCTTGAATATGAAAAAAAAAATATCATAGTTGAAAATATAGTTGTTATTTTTTTCAAAGAGGGTGTGGGGAGCACATAGTTGCATTATTTTAAAATTTAGTTTATTACAAGGCGAATGCAGACAAATATCCACTAAATCCGTTCCTACATTATTTTATACTGGGAGAAAAACCCTTTTGTCTGAACTCCATGCTGTAATTTTATACAAAAATCCAAGAAAAAATACGCAAATGCCATAAACTTGTCATCCTCTCTTTCCTGCTGTTAGTGGATTTAAATTTGAAACAAATGCTATGACGTCGTCTATCAGCTATCAACAAATATCGAAATTTGCGAAAAAAATGCAAAGGATCTTTCTGTGTATTTATAATAAAAATTAAACCATCCAGGTTGTTATGGAAACAGCAAAAATGCTGAAGTAATTTATACAGTTAGCAGCACACCGGTGGCTTACATCCTCATCCAATGGAGGAGCGGTTTTAATTAAAGGCTTCTTTCAATCCCCTGTAAGAGTGCCATACGGTCAGAAGAATTGATTCGATATGGTTTGATTCGAAACTTGAAATGCTAAAGTCATCGCTGCACACTCAAAATCATTACCTTTCCTGAAAGATGTATGCAACTGTGTAAGTCCTTTGAATAAAAGTATCGCCGTAACGCTGCTAGTCTTTCTGCAAATAGACTGTCACAAATATTTAAATCAGCTTTTTGGGGATAAAATTTCAAAACTATTCTGCTTGATATAAGTGACAGTCCGTTTACCTAAATGTAAAATATATAATGTTTGATGTCTTGAATATGAAAATAAATACTTTCAGTTTCGATACATATCACGGTTATTGTTTGATTTCATCATTTTTCAACTTTCAGTTTCAATTGAAACGATTATTTACCATTGCGATACATTTTTAAATTGTGATGTTCTTTCAAGTAAATGCAAACTTAAAAGGGAACGCAATTTGGCAAAATATCCTTGTGAAAAATAAATAATACTGCATAGAATATCGTTGTGTGGTTTAATTTGATTGTGGTAACAAGTAGAGCTTACTGTAACTATTTTAAATCGAGAGAATAAACAACGTTCAAAGGAAATTTCGATATTTCTGTTCACCAGAACTAGCCTGATCTAGAATTGAGTTGATCCTGCCTCGTTTATATCCACCAGACAAGAATCCAAGAAAAATATGCTTCTAATATGAGTTGAAACATTTCATGCTAACTCTGTAAATTTTCAAGTCTAGCTTTCTTCAGGCCATATATTGATATGGCCATAAGATCGCTAAGTGTCATTGCACTTCTGTTGGTGATCCCCAGGTGTCGCTAGTCTTCTGTTACTGATCACTAGGATTTGCTACACTTCTATTGCTGATCCCCAGGTGTTGCTGATTGCTAGGTGTCCTTACTGTTCTGTTGGTGATCCCCAGGTGTCGCTACACCTCTGATGCTGATCGCTAGATGTAGCTACACTCCTAATCCTGATCTGTATTTAAAGTTTGAAAGTGCAAGCTACACATGTGAGGCTGTAAGCTAATGTATGAGATAGCAAGTTTCATGTATACGTCAGCAATATACACACTTGAAATAAGCTACGGCACGCGCTGGGCTGTGACTCACGTGTGCGAAACTATGAGATACATTTATGGGAAACATTAAATAGACACAGCTTGGCGTACAACTCATGATGCTGTAAATAATAGCTAGCTGAATTGTGTATTCCCAGGGGTTCCAAAAATCTAGAATGCGAAATATTTAATCTGCAAAAGAAAGAACTGAATGACATAAACAATAAACACCATGGCACAGGACTGCAGAGCACTATCTGTTCAATGTTCTGAATTTTATATATATATATATATATATATATATATATATATATATATATATATATATATATATATATATATATATATATATATCAATTCATCCCAAAACCACCTTAAAGTAATAAGTATTCAAAGCAATTCTACAATATGTTACAAAGCAGTCCTTATCATACAGACTATTTTGTACCATAGACATGTTTCTAGGTATTTAAGCTAACTGATATTACGGTATATATTTTCCTTGATGTTGCCGAACGTAGGTTTTAAGAGCATGTACTGTAAGCAATCATCATGTGTGGCCTTATGCAGGTCTTAATGTGCATTATGCAACGGGAGATTCGGCGTCATTGAGTAAAAGATTAGGGGATGGAGAGGTAGGGATTAGTTAAAAGATTTTGGGAGGGTAGGGGTAGGGGATGGTTGGGGTGTTGGATTAATAATATAAATGCTGCATATATTCAGTATACCTAAGTAATACTTAAGGAATACCCATATCAATAAACCTCATAAAAACAACTAAAAACATCATTGATTTTTTTATTGCGATGGTAACTGTAATCTGGTCCAAATGACATGTTCATTCATTGATTAATAAAAAGCCTTTTTAGAATGCAAAATGATTTTTACATATTATAACGAATAGATTGACAAAAAATGAAAATGAAAAAGATAGAAAAAATGAGTTTACAAAACAAAAACGTAATAAATAAATTTGATATTTCGATCAAAAGTTGTTCTCCATTCCCTGACTGTAAGTGGCAAGGGGTGTTATGTTTATTTGAATTGCAGATGTTTTCAAACGTCACATCGTCAAACGGTATCAGTTAAGGCATAATTTTTCAAAAAGTCACACTTCTGAGCTGCTATAGAACTTGTTCTCAATTTGACTTTTCCCCGAAAATTGCCAAAATCATCTTGGCTTATGTCCTTAGCGAAGCTTTCAAGATGTTAACTGGTGAGACCACTCTGGTGGATGTATCATTGGCAAATACTTACGCCAGGTAAATACTTACAGCAGTGTTGCAGTAAAATGGTATCAGTTAAGGCATAATTATTCAAAAAGTCAAATAAGTACCCAGCAAAAGCTTTCATTTTATTTTATTGTAGTTCACATTTGTCACAGACTTTTGTCTTTTATTCCTTCATAATTTTTTCAAAAACATTCGGCTTTTGCCGAATATTTCTAATGCGATTTTTATTATTTTCATACAAGCCTTGCTTCTAATCGGCAAATAGGTTGACAGAAGGCAAGATTAGGAGCAGATTTGGAGATACTCCAGCACATCCATGAGCCGCTCGTAGAGGAACTAGTCGCTTCAATCCAAGTCCCCCTCGTCAGTGAGATGAAGTATGGCATGTAAATGTGGTATGACGTCAGCCGTTGAACTGAGACGTTAACTTGCCTTTGCATCGCTTCCAATACGCAGATAATCTGAATGCTTTTTATTTTTGCCACAAATTGTATTGACTTTCCGTCTGCTGCAACTCTTGTTCAAAAGTAGAAGACAAGAAGCAAAATGTAATGATACTTTTTTTTATATTTAATGTAACCTTGATCTTATTCTTTTATTTAAGTAAGTATACAATTATCAAAATTTTACTTCCTTTTCATACCTATTTTAAATACATAACTGATAAATGTTTATTTTTTCTTTTATTCTTGCAAGTATTATGTGTCAGTCAGTATAAAGTCAAAACATTGTATAAATATGTCTTCAGTATAAGCTAAACGTTAGAACTATCCAATAATAATATAATACCCCGCTTTTATAGCCGTTCATTTGAATAGCCGGCCCGTGATCAGTAAGAGTGATTGTAATAAGATCATGGTCAGCTGCATCGGACTTGACATCATTCACTGCCTTCTGAAGGGAACCGCAAAACACTGTTTTAAACCTGCAATTCTTCTTTGAAAGGTAATTCCCATACTTTACACCATTCCATTGCCATCAAACATAAGGGCAATGACATATTCAATATCAGGGCAAATTTGTAAAACCCGGCAGATGAAATCGTAAAAGATATTTTTATTTTTCAACAATCTTGGTATGTATGATGCACATTTCGCTATCGTCAGCGTGACCCGCCCATCTCACTTTGAACTCATGCAGCAGACATTTTCTAGTTTGAAGCGCATCTTCATGCTTCTTCAATTTGTTCTTTCCGGGTTTCTTTGGCATTTCTGTAAAAAAGGATGTTATTTAAACAAAACCGAATAAATATATACCTAAATTTCAAACGAAAGATATCACTCTCAAACTCAGTAATTTGAGCAGCGAACTTCAGATGTCGCCCCATAGACAATAATATACCACAAAGTTTAACCAGCAACGACCATTGCAAAGTGAGCCTATTCGATGCATTTTAATAAATGCGTTCATGGGTAAAATGAGTATGATAACAAAATAACCATTATCAACTTCATCATTATTGTTGATATTCATGATTAATATCAGTATAATATGCGAAGTCTTTAAAAATCCGTAAAACTACTAAAATGGTAACTTGATCCGTGGTAACATTTTGTCCTTTAGTGCAATTTTACCAAGCAAGCAGTTTCGAATACACTACAAAGGAGACAAAAGTTCACTAATATCTAAGGAAACATCCAAATATGATAGAAATAGACATGGAGATTAAGCATTTAAAATTTAGGTTAAAGTTAAGGTTATCAAATAACCCCTATTAACGGTGGGTCTAGGACAATACCCCCAGACAATACCCCTGGATGATAGCCCCCTCGACAATACCCCCAGAGCATACCTCCTAGGACCATACCCTCGTGCAATATTCTCCCCCATTTGTGCTGAGCTTGTCTGGAATCACAAAATTTATTGGTTGCCGTAACTGAAGTCAAAACATTATTGGTTATGGTCTGTCCGGAGTCACTTAATTATTGGCCATGGTTTTTGTCCATTGATAAAAGCTATTGTACATAATATACTGGACTACATTTCGTGGAATAGCGCAAAATATTCTGTTTTGAAAGATGTGGACTATGAACTTGCAGATTTGACTGTGAATCAGACACATACTCGATATATCCATTTAAAAATTAAACATAGTGTTGGAGAGAAATAAAACATGCCGCTGCAAATTAAACATGTTGCTGTACTTTTTCTTTTCATTTTGTTGTGACGTTGGAAATTGGAAATATTCTGGTTGGAAGAGGTATTGGCACTGGGGTATGGTCCTAGGATGGTATGGTCGGGGAATATTGTCGGGGGTTATCATTCGGGAGTATTGTCCGGGAGGTATAATCCGGAACCCTTTAATGGTATTGAGATAACACTGGTGACGTGACTTTTGAGAGTGAAAATCTGGGCAAAAGTTTAGATCACAACGACATCTTTAATGTTACGTAGACCGTAGAGACGTCATTACCGCTCTAGCGGTCTACTGGACAACAGTGATCACGTGGTCAAAGTTTTAAAGTTCAGATTATTGTGGAACGATATAGTGGGTGTTTCTGAAAGTGAGGTCAAATTTGCTTAATCTCTTACGGTTTCCCAAGTAAGCCAGAAAATATATGCCCTTAACATTACTTAAGAACGTGGTCGAGTCCGAAGGCCGTTTCAGAGATAACACAGTCTACGTGATCTGTGACCTTGAAAATCTAAGCCATGGTTCAGACTACGAAGTTACCCTTAAAGTAACGTCAGTGCATGACAGAATACAAACAGAAGGCAAAATCACATGACCTGTGACCAGGAAAATGGAGACCGAAGTTGAGATCACTAACCTTACCTTAACGCAACTTAAGAGGGTACTCGATTAGGAAATGAGGTCGATATTTCTAATTGATTCCCAGAAAAAGCAGGCCACGTTCTCTTAGACCTCGAAAATGTAGGTCAAAGTTCAGATGAGTAAATTACTCTTAGTAACTGGGTTGAGGTCAAAATTGCTCAAATGGTTATTCGAGGTAGCAGATGCTACGTAAACTTTCCTTTAAATATTATATTTCATATATATTATAATTCATTTAATTGAAGCTGGAGTCACTTTAAGTGCAGGTGAAATCTAAATAAACGAAAGTAATTCAGTGAGGTACCTCAGTTGGGATAAATACTGCGATTTTTCTCAATTTTTCGTATCTGTATACTTTTTTGAATTCCTCTAGTCTTAAAACTTATTTCCACTTTTAAGCTTAATTTACAGAAATATTTTCTCGATTAAATAACAAAATAAATCTTTATAAGATATTTTGAAATGTAGTGCACACACGCAATGTCGTTCACTGGTTAGAGAATGAAGTACACACAACCAAATTCAGAAAAGGAAACTAATTAAGGGATCTCAACAAGGAAATGTGGAGAGTGAGACCAGCTCGATAAAGAGCACGTGCCTTTCTTACAATATTAATTAATGCTAACAACTTTAAGATCATTATCGCTTTAGTCTATATGAATAAGTATATACGTATTAATAAAGGTTTGTTATGTCAGTCGCATTGCGCCTGGATACGTCTTATTGGTTCTATATGGCTTATTTTATACACTTTTAGGCGTATAAAAAGCCTGTTTCTTCACAAATCTGTTTAACGGGCAATACTTCTCAAATGAAAGCGCACAATTCACCATATCTAGGACGGGCCTACTGGTTACATAAACGACACAGGCTTAACACTGTACATATTGTAAACTATAGCTCATAGGGTTGTGTAGTAATTGTTATATGTGTCCATAATGTTTCCAGTTGATCATGTTCGTATCATGCATAAATCATATATCATATCAACTTCATGCACAGTTCATATCATGTTCATAGCATATTCATATCGTGTTAATATAACGTTCATATTCTGTCGATATAAAGTTCGATTCATGTTCATTCCATTTTCTTGCCATGTCATATTCATATCAAGCTCTTGTAATGTTCATATCATGTTCATATACAGTTCATATCATGCTATTGTGTTGTTGATATTACCTTCATATTATAACATATTCATATGGCGTAGTAACTGAAGTGTCACTTTATTGTTAAATGGAGATGGGGATGGAAGAGTAACGTAAGAACCTTATTTATGTAGCTATATATGCTCCACAAACGCCTAATGTTGACGCCCTGTTGCATCAGTTTCGTTTTTTTTTTGTATTAATATCCAAGCAAGATGTAATTGTGAACAAAATATTACGAGCTTTAAATTCAACACGACAATATTTTTTGGCTTTTTAGGCGGATTTTTATATTTTGCTACTGAGAAATGACAAAATTCTATTGTTCCCTAAAAGCAAAAAATTAAGATGTATTCTTTCAGAAGATCTATTTAACATGTTAATGCTTCTTTCAAACTATTGGAAAACATATCATGAAGAGCAGAAATATATGTGCGAGGATTTAAATGCTATGACATTACGAAATGTAAAATTTTCCATTGGTGGTAAGATGTTTTGGAATACTATTTTATCTTTTATATTATGCCAGTAGCAACGGCATAGCTGTTTTGAATCAGTACAGAAATCTTAAATAACCACAATTTGTCTTTAAAAATATTCCAAAATAAACAGTGTGAGGTTGAGTCACCGTTGGATATACGTCGCATCCGATGTCGGCTTGGATTATTTATGGAAGTCGAAATGTCTATATTCCGAGGTTGGATAGGCGTCGATTATCCGACATCTAATGAATGTTGCATAACGGTTGATAATGGAATTGGAAACAATGTCAATACTGGTGAGATTTCCCTCCATTAGCGTACCCTTCTTTGGGTCATCCGGTACCTTACGATATGTATCAAATTCTCATTTTGTTCGCCCTTGCTCCTACGATTAATGATATATATATAAATAAATTTTGTGGCCATTTTTAACTGATTATTAGAGTCAAGCAAAAGAAAAAGATCTATTTGGCGTAAATCTTGACTTCTACAATTTCATCTATAATCATAAAAATGGAATTACATGAAAAGATTTGGCAATACAGCCAGGTTTAAGCACCATCAAGTTTACACCCATCATGATCTGAATGGTTGATTTCAATATTCAGGCAATGAAGGAGTTGGGATGCATACTCTAAACACATTTGGGAAATTGACAGAAATCCGAGACACCACCAATTAAAAAAAGTTCAGTTTATACAGATTGTACTGCATAAGATTTATTTCACTTACAACTCCATATATGGGATAATAATAAAAGAGTATCCCCCCCAAGATTATGGACCCATGCTCATATGCTTGGTATGAAATAAGCCAAAGAAGCTACATGCAAGCACTAGTAAGGGGTGATCAATAACTATGCGTTATCAATAATTTTCTAATTCTGCATGTTGTTGCACAAGTCTTTGACGTGGAATTATGGCTACAAGCGTCGCTTTATAAAATAAACATTTAAAATAAACATAAGCATATATCTGAATAAATATATTATTACAAGTATCAATTTTACTTATGCATAATATCGAGATATCATTCTAAACTGCTGCATGCACGGAAATACTACCGAGTGCCATGTTTTCTTTCTGGTTTAATGATAATCAATTGAGATTGGCAATAAGGTAGGTATACACTTGGGTTTAATTACATACCCAATGACTACCTAAATTTGTACTGTTGATGTGTTAAGAACACCCTCTACACACAAGCTTCCATACAATAGCTTCTGAAAAAGAAGTGGCTTAGGAAACCGAAGAAAGTATGTGGATGTCTTCGTATGTGGAAATATGCGTATGTGGATATGTTCTCATTTTGGTGAGTGTGTATATGAGTAAGTATGCGTATGCGTATGCGAGTATGTCTGTGTGAGGATATGTTCGCATGTGGATATATTCGTATGTTTGTGCACCCACATATGGGGATGCCCCTATGTGAGTATTTCCGTATGCTGGTGTATTGATGTGCCTATGTTTCTTTGTTGATATGTTCTTATGTTAGTATGTCCGTATGCTGGTGTGTTATTATGTTGGTATGTCCGTAATCTATCGATTCAATATAGACATTTTTACAATAATAGAAGGATGGCTTTCAGAGTTTTTGGATTACAATGCCGCTTTGTTATGCCCAGCCGGTTTTAGTATTTTTCGAGGAGATGGTGAAAATGCCCAAGGTGGCGGAGTAGCTATTTTATGTAAAAACAGTTTTAAACCCACTCAAATTTCTTTTTCGGAATACGCTGCATTTGAGTACTGCGATATTGAAATCGGTTCCAATTCTAAGAAAATTGGAGTGATTACTATTGACCGGCCACCATAAACAAATAACTCCATTTTTTAAAAAGAACTTAGTTCTTTTCTTGACATGTATCGGAAGTGTACCGGTGATTATCTCGGGTGACATAAACATTCATTTCAATAATCAAAATCACCCCCTCAAGCAGTCGTACTGGGTGAGACCGTAACAGCATTCGGTCTCACCCAACATGATAAAGGTCACGTACTTGACAACGTCATCACACGCAACTCTGATGATCTATCGATAAAAACGATCAAATAGGTGATTTTATTTTGGACCACGATTTTATGCAAAATTAGTGTCGAAAAGCCAGAGAATGACCTGAAAAATTTAAACATCGAAATTTTCGTGCTGTCGATATAAACCCTTTTAGAGATGATATCTCAAAACTATACTTGATAAAGTCACATGCTAGCTGGGACCTATTTACTCTTGCAAATCGGTACAACACGGAGCTTACCCAGGTGCTTGATTAGCATGGTCCATTGCAGGAGAAGTCGGCATCCATTCGTAATAAAGAGCCTTGGTTTATATAAAAAGTGCAGGCCGAACTTAATCTCTGTCGCAAAAAAGGAACGGAAATACAGAAAATAGGAAATTCTAACGAAGAAATACATAACAAAAACAGCGGAATATTTTCAGACAAGTTCTTAGAACAGAAAAAGAACAATATTTAGCGAATATCGTTTCAGATGCCTCGGGTAATCAGAACAAGTTGCTTAAATCTATCAATCGAGTAATGCATCGTTCAAAACTAAAACCCTATGCCGGACTGTGAAATTCAGAGTGCGCTCTAAGATAATTTTCTCGAACGTTTCAGTCAAAAGTAAACAAGATAAGAGATAAATTTTCAAGCAAAACTCAGCTTTTGAATTCAATTACTCTGATGACGAAATTGATGATATTCCTGTTTTGGCAAATTTTAAAAGTGTTTCGGAAGTAGATATTGAAGAAATCATCATGAAATCAAAAGTGTGTCATGTGAACTCGACCCGCTACCAACTTTTGTGGTCAAGCAATGTTTGCCGGAGCTACTACAAATTACTACAAGGATCGGAATCTCTCTCTAGAAAACGAATCGGTTCCTCCAGAGTTCAAGAAAGCCGTAATCTACCCTTTGCTAAAAAAAGCCGTCACTACAGTGGGTAGTTAAAAATGACAGACCGGTTTCAAATCTACCGTACTTATCCAAGCTTATTGAACAAGCTGTGTGTGTTCAATTGTCGTCCCACAGAGAGCGGTGTGGTTTGAACGAAACTCTTCAGTCAGCCTATAGAGCGTCCCAGAAACTGCTTTGGTTAAAGTCTTTGATAGTGTTTAAAGTCACCTTGATGAGGGAAACGCCGTTTTTCTGACTCTTCTGGATCTCAGTGCAGCATTTGATACCGTTGATCACAGGATACTCATCCGCAGGTTGCGTCAAACAGGGAGAATATGCGGTACTGCACTGAGGTGGTTTGTGTCATATCTGGATAATCGTACAGTAATTGTCTGTGCGGATGGCCATTATTCGTAAGAGGTGTCAATAGACTGCGCTCTCTCCTTCGAATGCTAGCTCTCCTATTTCACTTCTTTGTGGATGACTCGCAACTGTGGCAGAAAGTGGATCCCCGCTCGCTTGAAGATCAATTGTCCACCGTGAAACATATCGAACACAGTATAGGTATGGTGGCAAAGTGGATGTTTAACAATAAACTGCAGTTGAACAAGGATAAGGCGCAGTTTATGGTTATAGCGAGTTCATAAAATCATCACCGCATAGCAGTCGACCGCATCGATCTGGACGGCGACGTGATATTAGCATCAAAGTCCGCCCGCAATCTCGGCGTGATCATGGACAGTACACTCTCCGCACTGGATCATGTCAATCACGTTCGAAAGACAGGGTTCTACTACGTGAGTTGGATTAAAAAGTGCGTAATTACCTCAGTGAAAAAGCTACTAAAGCCATCGATTATGCACTTGTTATTAGCAAGATTGACTATTGTAATGGCACTCTAGTGCATCTTCCAGATTGTGTTATTGACAAACTACAAAATCTCATGAACCCTGCTGCACGCATTATCACACGTACCCATGGTCCCGAGTCTACTACGCCAGTACCGAAAAAAGTTGCATTGGCTGCCTGTCCGTCATAGAATAAACTTCAAAATCCTATGCTTTAAGCATTTAGTTACGACGTTTAGTTACGACGCCCCGACCCTGTCGAACGCTCTACCAGATCATATTAAGATATTCGGTTCGACAACTGTTTTGAAAAAGAATCTGAAGACTCATATGTTTAGTGAACGCTATGGATAAATTAATTTTTAGAGGACTTTTCATACTATGCGCTTAGCGGCCAAGCCTTTAGAAACACGTTATAAAAACACATAAACAGATAGATAGATAGATAGATAGATAGATAGATAGATAGATAGATAGATAGATAGATAGATAGTATGTTCACTCTGAGTGAATACGTGCGTAGGTGGCTGTGTGTGATTGTGATTCTGTTTGTATGTAGGTATGGTCGTATCTACGTATGTGGGTGTGTACCTATATTCTTATGTGCGTGTGCGCATGTGTAGTTATCTCCGTATGTGCATATGTCTCCAAGTAAATATGTGATATTTGGGTAGGTACGCTCAATTTACAAAACCATTTGCTCTCGAGGTCTTAAATTTTGGTTCAAGGTAGAAGGCAAAATTATCAATCGGCTAAAATAACCAGACAAAAATTAAAAGGTTTCACCTTCTGCAGTTGTAATCTAAGTACAGGCGAACGGAACTCTTTTTAAAACTGTGTCTGAATCTAGAACTTTGGTTGGAATGTCTTAAAATTTTGCGTGGTGTTAGATAATAAATGTGCTCTAAATTGAGTAATAATACTGTACCTAGAAAAATCGGAAATAAAGTAATAGATTACATTTAAGTTTTTGACGTTTTAAGATAAGCGATATTGCAAGAGCAATGCCAAATTGTCTTCATTAGCATTTCTTTCGAAGGCTGAGTAGTGGGAGTTCATTTCAGGGTGATCGCTTTGCTCTTACAAAAATACGTGTGGTCTATCAGTGACACCTCTTTGGCAGGTTAGAGAGAGTGATATTACAACATTAGTGAATGTTATTACTGAAGCGAGACCTAACAAGTTGTCTTGGTCTTGCATATTTCTGTCCTAGGAAGATACAGAATGTTAACTACTGGCCTTATAGGAACCTCTTTTACATTTTCGGATAAACTTAGCGATGATACAGAAACCAATAGAGTATGCATTTACTACGCGTTATAATCGTCTTTGAGGAATCGTAATTGCGATTACATTCCTCCCGGGTTGAACTAATACATGATACATAGCTCTTTGTGTGCATAACCGTGTGTGAGAGGGTGTGTATGTGTGTGGTTTGTATGTGTTTGCTTTTCTACTTGGGTTTGTCATCGGCGCTCAGTTGAATTTGTTCAGGTTGCTATCATTAAAGTTTACAAAATATGAAAATATGACAACCTCCTGATTTCTTACGACCATAGACCACTCCATATAGTATTAAAGGCTATGAAAGGTTAAAGTTATTTTACATTTGAAGGTAAGAGATGTTACGGAATTCGAGAAATATACCTTTGTTTGATTCGTCTTTGATGTTGTTGCTGTCAAGAACTGAGACGACATAAATGACATATATTGTAACCGCTTTTACATTAACTGACAATGGAATACAAAGGCTGAAGCAAAATCCAGCAACATTTTTTCATAAAATATCTCCCCTCGTTCTGTGATAAAAAGTGTATTGTATTGTTGTTCTGGTGTATTACTATTCAACCTTTCTCAACAGTAAAATGATTCTGTTCTTGAAAGAATCTTTAGGTTTACGTGATAGAAAGTCAGAACTTCGAGAGCTGGGGTACTGTCCACTCACAATCTTATTAACCAGAGATATTACCACAGCTTCAGGCTTTTGTATGAAGACCCTACCAAAAATCATTCCTAGAGTCAATTATGTTTCTAAAATGTTCTGTTGCAGTCCGAAGTGTTACAATAACAAATGCCTTAGATGAGCGTGGCAAAAATAGTATTACTCAAACAGTCAAAAACACCTGAAGGGTATGCCAAAGAACAAGGGCAAGTGAACGATGTTACGATGTTTCTTAGTCAAGGGGCTAATTTTATTGTCTGCGAGAATACCCACTACAGAACGTTCTAGTCACTTCTCGTATTGTGCTGTGATTGAATGCCTGCTACATGAACATTTTAGTCGCTTTTCGTATTGTACTGTAACTGCATTAACATATTGTTAGCAAATTGCTCAAACCCAAATACTAAGGAACACTTAAATAAAACCGCACTACTTTGGTCTGTGTCGGAGGGATTTGATGATCGTGACAGTCTTCTATTCCATAGTAGCTCAGACATGGATATTCCTGAACAGGAGGGAACTTCACCTCTCATTCCAGCGACACAAGCTGGGAATAGCGATTGTATGAAGGCTTTGTTAGATAATGACGCAACAATTAAAACAGCTGATAGTTCCGGTTTGACGCCACTTCATTATGCGGCTAAATACGGGCACGAGAACTGTATGACGATGTTGCTAGAGAAAGGCGCCGATGCAAATCTCCTGACACCTCTTATGCTTGCAACTGATCATGGGCAGCAGAGCTCTGTGAGCACTTTGATAAAATCTGGTGCTGATGTAAATATCACTGGGCCAAAAAATAAAACAGCGGCGCATTTTGCTTGCCAGCGTGGGCACAGCAACATCTTATCTACATTGTTGGAAAGCGGTGTTGATGTAAATGCGCGAGACATCGAAGGATCTACCCCCATTCTGGTTGGCTCTTTCTTTGGGACTACGAGCTGTGTGGAATTGTTACTCCAGCATGACGCGGATATCGCTGCTGCTGGTGAATTAGATCAGACCCCTGTTCACTGGGCTGCTCAAAAGAATCACGTGGACTGTTTGGCTGTTTTGCTAAAGTACGGCGCGGGAATAGAAACTCGCAACAGTGAAGGCTCCACGCCTCTTCTTATTGCTTCAGATTATAGAAGTGAGAATTGTGTAGAAATGCTGCTACATCACGGGGCAGATGTTGATGCTATTGGTGAATTAAACCAAACGCCTCTTCACAGTGCTGCACTCAGGGGTTATATAAATTGTGCAAAATTGTTACTGAATAAGAATGCCTTCGTCAATTGCACAGATATCGATGGATACACACCTTTGCATCTTGCCTCTCTTTCTGGACACACCAATATGGCGCAACTATTAATATCAAACGGAGCAAATGTTAAAGCTGTCACCAAATATGTAGAAACAGCATTAACCATAGCTATTAAAGAGGGTCATGAAAAGTTAGTTCATTGTTTGTTGAAACTAGGCGCAATTGTCAACAGCGCAGATGAATGCAAGACTACTCCACTCCACCATGGAGCGCGGAGTGGTCAAGTTGACATCGTTCTCGCCTTAATTGGATACAATGCTGATGTAAACGCAGCAGATATCATGCTTAAAACACCGCTGCATATTGCCTCGGAACATGGATATAGAGATGTTATTGGTGTCTTACTTGCTGCTGGTGCTGATCCTAGTCAAGTTGACAAATACGGTAAGACAGCACTACACATGAAGAGAGATACTGCGAATGCAGTTTTCAAGGTAACTTATTATTATTATTCTATCTGTTGTTGGGTGTTCTTTATACGAATTACGGCTAAATGCGTTTGAACAGAAATTAAGCATTTCAAAATGGCAGCAGCAGCAACTGTTCATTCATATCCCAAAAGCCTGTGAATACACCAAATCCTAAAATGTATGTTGTTAATAAGCATATTCGTACTTTGAATTGGCCGACATTTTTGGTGTTATGGCCATAGTAACTCAGTTGGGGTGACGTTTATCTCAGTTGTTTAGAGCGTTAGTCTGGTAATCCCAAGGACTGGAGTTCGATTCCAGTTCAGGGTAGAAAGCAGGGGATTGACGTTCGCTCCAATTGCCTTGGCTAAGCGAATGCAGTGGGTAAGATCACCTGTCGCGAAATTCAAAATTAACGCCCACTGAGGCTTTCGACCATCCCTTTAAAAAACCTTGAATAATTGTTTACAGAAATGATGAAAACAAACGCAAATGAACTGTAAAATTGTATTTTATTAGAAATAGGTGAACTATAATTAAGAGTTTTAATTTAAGTGCGCATATATTAAAAGTGAGTTAGAATTTTGGTGGGCATTCCTTATTACTTCATGCATGATTTACCCCTATAGTTTGCAGTAGAAACAACATTTGCATCGGAAAAGTTGGACGATAGGAATTGGCTTATGGTAGACAGAAACATTTAGTATAGACACGTTAATGAATCACTAGTATCAAATAATTAAAACCATGGTATTAGTTTTCTAACCATCAGTGATTAAAGTTAGTTACATAGTACTAACTTAGAGGTCTAAATAAAGCTGTACAGTTGTTGTTGGTATTTTTCTGGAATCACTTTTTGTTTAAAAATGTGTGCTATTCTCCAAAATTTCCAAATCGTTTACTGTTCAGAGCCTTGCAATTTGAGGAAAGTACGAGACACTTTATATACCTGCGACATTCAAAATCAATTTTGCCCATGTCAGTTATTTCTTGTTTTTTTTTATGTTTAGATAATGTCACAGAAGCGCCAACATGTTGTTGGACATGTTGTTGAACATGTTGAACATGTTAAACAACATATTGAACAACATGTTGTACATGTTGAACAACTTGTTAAGCAATTTGTTGAACAATTGTTAAACAACTTGCTAAACAATACCATAACGTAATATGTTCCAAAAAATAATTCGAACACGTCTTTCGATTGGGTCGTGCCATTCAAACACATGATTGAATAAGGGGATTGCCATTCGAACACATGTTTGAATGGTTGTCTCTTCTCACCTGTGCAAATAGCCTGTGAATATCTACTTTTTTCCAAAAATTACTAAAATAGATATTATGCTTACAGCCACATGTGCAAATAGCCTGAGACTACTTTATGTCAAAACTAGAAATAAAACTGGATCAAACTGGTAAAATATTTATTCAAATCGGTTGAACATGACGAAAGTTATCAATATAAATAGCCTATGACAGTTTACCGAATTGACTGCTCTTGTTGAACTGGCTGGAAACTGGTCTTTTTTCGACACATAGTATGTCCTGGGGGGGGGGGGGGGTTCAGCACATAATATGTCCTGGGGGGGAGGGCTCGACACACTTGGTCATGTGATTGGGTCACATAGTCATATAGCATGGTTGCCCATACCTGGGCTGGAACCACTAACCCTCCAGCCAGGAGTCCGACGCTCTTATCAACTGAGCTATTCCGGACTTAACGAAAATTCCGGACAGAAGGCACTCTATGGCCTAGGGTTCTGCCAGACAGTCTAACATTGTTATAATATCATCATGATGTCATCATGACGTCATCATGTTATGACGTCATCATCAAGTCATCATGACGTCACCATGACTTCATCTTTGCGTCATCTTCACGTCATTATGACGTCATTCCAACACGCGCGCGCTCTATCCTAAAAACTGGCATAGAAATCCCATAACAGTTCTGCGCCACCGATGACGTCACTGCCTATCGCATAAACCAATGTTAGTTCTACGCCACATGGCGCAGTTCCACTCCTTTTACACTACTTCCATATCATATGAAATTACGAAAACTATTTTGTTGGGCTGAACTATATTTGGATGCTGTCCGTCAACCAGTCCATTTAGCTATCTACTCGTCAGTCGCCGGCTGCTAATACAAATAATTTAATGATTAAATAATATAACATTACGTAAATGTCCACTTTTGTGCCATATCATATGATACTACGCTAACTACTTTGTTGGGCTGTACTACGTTTGGAAACTGTGCGTCAACCAGTTCATTTAGCTTTCTAAATAGACTGGTTGACGCTTCTAATTCCACCTTGATAATTAATTTATTTTGATAATTAGTTTTTAGATTTTCATAGTGAATAGGTATACGTTACTTTTATATAGATCTTGACCCATTTTCAAGGTCACAATAGACATTACCTTTCATTTTTAATTCCGGACGTATGCTTTCTGCAATGGCTTGTTTTTTAGGTTGATGCAAAACAAGAATGCAACAGCACACAACCTGATGCCACAGAAAAATCTGCTACGAGCATTGTCATTGGTAAACTAAAGATTGGAAAAGGAGACGAAAACACAACAGATGTCGTTTATAACCTATCTAACTTCCTAACAAGATTTCGTCATGAATACCCACACCAAAGCTATTTGGAGGATTTTGTTCATATTTTGGACAAAAAAGTAACTATTCTTAAGAGTGATGCTTCATTTCAATATATATTTCAAGACATTCAATCTATTGCAAAGAAATTATGTGATGCATTAGAGAAGAAATATCCACAAGTTCAGAGAATAAACTTAGTCGAGACGGGAAGTTCGTTCAATAACTTGAAAGTAGGACTGCCGCTTGATGCCGATTTCTTGCTTGTTCTTGTTTCAACAGATGACACACATTATGATTACAGTGAATTTTGTGAAAAACTATGCAATGTTATTGAAACAAAAGATTTTCTTAATCACAGATGTTTGAACACAACTTGGCTGTTACACGGAGTTAGGAGAAATCGCGTTGGAGTTTGTCTCATAATGGAATGCCGCAGAAAGAACTCGGATTTAGAAACAATAGGTGTCACTGTAGATTTGATACCTGCAAAGAAAAGTAATCTAGATTGTTCAAATAAACTACAATATTCCAATAAGTTTGAAAAATATATGCAAAGACTTAATCTAGTTGACGATAGTCAGACTGACATTTACACTCTACTGTCCGGTTCTCGTGACTGCCAATACGACACCGGTGTTCTTGTGAATAAGTTATTTACGCACTTGGATGAAGCTATACTAAGAGGATACAGAGTAGCCAAATACCTGTTGCAAAATGATGTCATTTCGACAGTACCTCAGTATAGCGAGTTTCTGAATTCCAGTGAGAGCAAGAAGCTTTACGGATATGAACCATTAGTTAAAAGTTTTCATCTACGTCTATGCTTCCTACATCTCCTGTTAGCGATACACGATACCGACTTAGCTACTCAAGTAACTTCCGGTGCCTTAGTACTTTACCTACTGGATATGACTCATCACTTGTTAACGCGTTTTGGGAAGTTTTTTGAACACGTCGAGGCATCCAAATCTCTACACGACTGTGTTTCCATACCAGATCCACTCCAGAGCGAAACTATAGAGTATAAATATAAGCTACAGTGGGCCGGGCAAAGTTATCTGTACCGAGCCCGGCAAGTCAAAGACGCTATATATAGCTTTAAAAAAAGAGCCTCTGCTAATGATCCATCTCGCTATAGCCTGATGAATTACTACGAGTAGAATGCAACAAACAGAAAAAGAGAGCAGTTAAAGGCATTACTTGAAAAACAAAGACAATGTTCTTGATGTTTTGAATTTTAGAAATTGAAATGTATTGGTTTATTTCGAGCGTAAACATAAGTTTGCACAAGAAGCTACGAACTGATAGCAATGACTTAATAGACTTCAGAAAGGGACAAGCTGAAAGCGTCGCTTTAACCATGCTTGCCCATTGCGGGTATACTTATCCCATTATTAAAAAAGACACTTTGATTATGTTAACAATATTGAACTGTTTATGAATATAACAATAGCACTGAAAGTTTCGAACTTACGTAACATACCCTTGTTTATCTATCTACCTCTTATTTTGCATTAATTATCAAACAGTTCCTTCATAACCCGAAATGTACATTTTCTTAAGATGGTTTTTAAAATTATCAATTATAGATATATTTCGTATTTCTTTCGGAAGCGAATTCCATACACAAAGTCCGTCAACACTAATACGGTGTTGTTTAACAACTGTTCTTGAGTATTTACTTTCAATTTTCGTGTTATCTGGTTTTCACTTCCTTATCACTAATTTTGAAGAAACATTGAATATTTTTGCTTGCTTTTGCTTTTGCTTGAAACATAACAATTAAGCTTTTAAAATCAACTAAATCGTATAAATTTAGCAGACGTAGATTATAAAAAACAAAGAAGTATGCGCTAACCTATCAACTCGAGATACAATTCTTATAGCCTTATCCCCAGATCTCAAGGCAGTATGACATGTATGGCAAAAATAATTTGTGTATATTAAGAGTAGAGCCTTTTCGTTCAAAACGAAACTAGCTTTATTCATTATTGAAATACGCTTTGATAATTTGTTTCGTACACTCTATATATGCCCTTTCCAGTTAAATTTATCGTCAATAATAACACCCAAGAACTTGGTCGAATTAACACGTCAAATTTGCTCATTGCCTATTGAAATGTTAATTTCGTGGGTTACTTGACAATATCCAAATACCATAAAGTTTGTTGTAGATAAATAGTGCAAAAGCTTATTCCACTAAAACCATTTGTTTAGTTTTGACAATTCACCACTGATTGTCTCACTCATATTCATGTCGTTCTTACATGTAAAAAAATATTTGTGTCATCGACAAAAAGAATGTGCTTCAATAATCTTAAAGCATTAACAATGTCATTAATATATAAAAAAAATTAGGTCAAAGAAAAGAACCCTGTGGTACTCCATATGCAACACTAAAAAGGACTGATATACAATTTTCAATCTGCACATATTATTCCCGATTAGATAAATAACTCTTTATCGATTCGTTTGGTAGGCAGGTCTCTAATACCATAGAAGCCAACCATTTGTAATAACAACTTATGATCTATGGTATCAAAGGCCTTCTTTAAATCTATAAACATACCGACAGTAAGTTTCTATCAACTGAATTGACTAGCTCCTCTTATAGCTCTAATTAGGCCAGAAATATAGATCTGCCTGATCGAAAACCATAATGATTGTCACTTAACAATTTTTGCTGATCAACGAAATTATTTAAGGGAGTTTCGAATAACTTTTCCAGAATTTTGGAACATTATGATAATAAGGACCCGGCCTGTAACTGCCAAATTTATATTTCTCACTTGATTTAAACAAAGTGGTAACCTTGGCTTGTTTTAAATGGAAATGTTCCTGTACTAAAGGACAAATTGCAAATAACTGTTAAAGGATTAACAATTACAGGAATGACATGTTTAACAATTGACATATTTACATTGTCGCTATCCGTGGAAACTTTACTTTGAAAATAGCGCACAACATCGAATACTTCATTCGCTTCAACACGATTTAGAAACATAGATATAACTGATGGATTACCCATGTACTCGAATAGATTACCATTTTCCGCCTTATCAATATTTCTGGTGAAGTTATGTCCGACATTTACAAAAAATATTGAACCTATTTACTATTTTCTTTTTGCCTGAAATGACATTTTCATTTGAATCAATAAAAATGTCTGGAAAACTGGTTGCTTCCTTCTGACGTTTTAGGACATTATTCAAAATTTTCCAATGCTTTTGGGAAAAAGGTATTCTGGAACCTGCATGGATACACTGTAAAATGTCTGAGAACTAGTAAATCAGGTCAAATACTTTTGGGAAAAGAATCTGCAGAGACTGATTTTTAATATGTCTGAGATCTAGTAAATAGGGTCTAAGGTCAAAAACTGTTGAGGAAAAGTGCATTCTGGAACCTACATGGACGAGCTATCAATATATCTGAGACCTAGAGAAGGTCTCTTTCAGATGATGTGGCAAAAAGTCATGTTTGAACCAACCAGTTATTGATATTTTTTGGTTTCTCACTGGAAATGGTTTTTATTGGTGTCGTGTTTTGCCTGACTTTTTACTCGCAAATTACTTTCTTCTATGCCTGGAATATGAAAAAAAGGAAATATCATAGTTAAAAGAAAATGCTATTTGTTTTTTTAGGGGGGAGACACATAGTTGCATTATTTTAAAATTTAGTTCACAAGACGAATGCAGACAAATATCTACTAAATGCGTTCCTAGATTATTTTGTACTCGGAGAAAAACTTTACAGCTGAACTCCATGCTGTAATTTTATATAGAAATCCAAGAAAAAATTAGCAAATGCCATAAACTTGTCACCCTCTCTTTCCTGCTATTTGTGGATTTAAATGTGAATCAAATGCTACGACGTCGTCTATCAGCTATCAAAAAATATCGAAATCTGCTAAGACAATACAAAGGATCTTTCTGTCTATTTATAATAAAAATTAAGTAAACCATCCAGGTTGTTATGGCAACAGCAAAAATGCTGAAGCAATTTATACAGTTAGCAGCGCATCGTTGGCTTGCATCCTCATCCAATGGAGGAACGGTTTCAATTTAAGGCTTTTTTCAATCCCCTGTAAGAGTGTCATACGGTCAGAAGAAATGATACGAAATGATTTGATTTGAAACTTGGAATGCTAAAGTCATCGCTGCTCACTCAAAATCATTACCTTTCCTGAAAAGATGTATGTAACTCTGTAAGTCCTTTGAATAAAAGTATCGCCGTAACGCTGCTAGTCTTTCTGCAAATACACCGTCAAAAATATTTAAATCAGCTGTTTGGGGATAAAAGTTCAAAACTATCTATTCTGCTTGATATAAGCGACAGTTCGTTTATCTAAATGCACAATATATAATGTTGGATGTCTTGAATATGAAAATAAATACTTTCGGTTTCGATTCAAATACATATCACTGTTATTGTTCGAATTCATCATTTTTCAACTTTCAATTTCAATTGAAACTATCATTTACCTTTGCGATACATTTTTAAATTGTGATGTTCCTTCAAGTAAATGCAAACATAAAAGAGAACGCAATTTGGCAAAATATCTTTGTGGAAAATAAATAATACTGCATAGAATATCGTTGTGTGGTTTAATTTGATTGTGGTAACAAATATAGCTTACTGTAACCATTTTAAATCTAGAGAATAAAATAACTTTCAAAGGAAATTTAGATATTTCTGTCCATCAGAACTAGCCTGATCTAGAATTGATTTGATCCTGCCTCATTTATATCCACCAGAAACGAATCCAAGAAAAATATGCTTCTAATATGAGTTGAAACATTTCAGACTAACTCTGTAAATTTTCAAGCCTTATTTTCTTCAGGCCATATATTGATTTGGCCGCTAAGTGTCATTGCACTTCTGTTGCTGATCCCCTGGTGTCGCTACACTTCTGTTGCTGATCACTAGGATTTGCTACACTTCTGTTGCTAATCCCCAGGTGTGGCTATACTTCTGTTGCTGATCACTAGGATTTGCTAATCTTCTGTTGCTGATCCCCAGGTTTCGTTACACCTCTTTTGCTGATCGCTAGGTTTAGCTACACTCCTAATCCTGTTAGCTATTTGCAGTTTGAAAGTGCAAGTCTTACGTATGAGGCTGCAAGCTACATCTCTGAGAGAGCAAGTTTCACGTATACAACATTAACATATATACACTTGAAATAAGCTACGGCACGCGCTGGTACGGAAGCGTGGAAGGGACACTTCAGTTCATACTTCATACCTCAATTATTCATATGTAGTACATATGAAGTACATTTGAAATAGTCAAAAATACATGCGAACTACATGTGAAATACATAGGAAATTCACATTCAATTTCCCACGTATTTCAAATGAATTTCATATGTATTTCATATGAAGCCAAACTACATATGTAGTACATATGAACTACATATGAATTACATTTGAATTACATATGCAGTACATATGTAGTACATATGAACTACATATGAAGTACATTTGAATTACATATGCAGTACATATGTAGTACATATGAACTACATAAGTACTACATATGTATAGTTTAGATATGAAGTATGAAGTGAAATGTCCCTTCCACGCTTCCGTACGCTGGACTGTGACTTATGTGTGCGAAACTATGACATACATGTATAGGAAACATTGAAAAAACAGAATTGGCGTACATCTCATGATGCTGTAAATAATAGCTAGCTGAATTGTGTATTCCCAGTGGTCCCAAAAATCTAAAATGCGAAATATTTAATCTGAAAAAGTAAGATACCGAACTGAATGACATAGACATAGACATAGGCACAGGACTGCAGAGCACTATCTGTACTATATTTTAAGAGCATGTACTGTAAGCAATCACCATGTGTGGCCTTATGTAGATTTTAATGTGCATTATGCAATACGAGATTCGGAGTCATTGAGTAATAGATTTATAGAGGGAGAGGAAGGAGATGGTTGATAGATTGGGGCAGGGGATGGTTCGCAGGAGGTGATTGTTGGTGCTGGATTAATAATATAAATGCTGCATATATTCACTATGCCTTTAAGTTATGCTTAAGGAATACCCATATCAGTAAAACGCATAAAAACAACTAAAACATCGTTGATTTTTTTATTGCGATGGTAACTGTAATCTTGTCGAATAACATTTTTTATTCATTAATTAAGCGTAAAGTCTTTTTCAAAATGCAAAATGATTTTTACATATTATACTAAATAGACTGATCAAAACTAAATATGAAAAGGTAGAAAAATTGCTTTTACAAAACAAAAACAATATGAAAAAAAAAATTGATATTTTGATCAAAAGTTGTTCTCCATTCCCTGACTGTAAGTGGCAAGGGGTGTTATGTTTAATTAAATTGCAGATGTTTTCAAACATCACATCGTTAAACGGTATCAGTTAAGGCATAATTATTCAAAAGTCACACTTCTGAACTGCTATAGAACTTGTTCCCAATTTGACCTTTCGTAGAAAATTGCCGAAATCATCTTTGCTTATGTCATTAGCCAAGCTTTTAAGATGTTAACTGGTGAGACCACTCTGGTTAATGTATCATTGGCAAATACTTACGCCAGGTAAATACTTACAGTGGTGTTGCAGTAAAATGGTATCAGTTAAGGCATAATTATTCAAAAAGTCAACTAAATACCCAGTAACAACCTTCATTTTATTTTATTGCATTTCACATTTGTCATATCCTTTTGTCTTTTATTTCCTCATCATTTTTTCCAACACATTGCAGAATATTTCTAATACGATTTTTGTTATTATCATACAAGCATTGCTTCCAATCGGCAAATAGGTTGACAGAAGGCAAGAAGAAATGAAGTAACTTCCGGTCTTGCAAGCAGATTTGGAGGTACTCCAGCACATCCATGAGTCGCTCATAGAGGAACTCATCGCTCCAATCCAAGTCCTCCTTGTCAGTCAGATGAAGTATGGCGGTGTAAATGTCGTATGACGTCAGTCGTTGAATTGAGACGTTATCTTGCCTTTGCATTGCTTTCAATGCGCGGATAATCTGAAAAAAAATATATCATATGCTGATATTCTACTAAAGACATGATATTCACATTTATGTGTTTCATATTACATCATTTATATGATATTATGTTATCTTTATACTTTATGTGATTTATAAAATTACATGATTACAGCAATTGTTTATATAGCTTATATTAGTATGTTAACATATTATATCATTTTGTCTCATTGGAAATACTGAGCGTGCAATTATATTTTATGCACGCAAATCATTAATGTAAGTTCTTTGATACAGGAAATATAGCTTTGATTACATTATACACATCAGCCAGATTGAACCTTGATCTTATTCTTTTATCGAAGTAAGTATACAAATCTTAAAATTTTACTTCCTTTTTATGCCTTTTTTTAAATGCATAAGTTACAAATGTTTATTTTTTCTTGCATTCTTGCAAGTATTATGTGCAGGTCAGTATAAAGTCAAAATATTGTATGAAGTTGTCTTCAGTATAAGCTAAACTTGAGAACTATCAAAACAACATTGAACATGCTTACATTAAACGGACTAAGAAAAGAAAACTATTCGATGTGGTATAAGTTATATATTGAACTAAAATAATAGACTTTTTATTGAATTACCCTAATACCCTACTCATCAAATCAGGGTCTTTTCTCACTCAATTGATAAAGATTTCTGACATTATGATACAGCCAAAATGGCCAGCCTTCAACCCCAATTCTCAACAAAGTACATACAATAATATAATCTCCTGCTTTTGCAGACGTCCATTTGAATGGTCGGCCCGTGATCAGTAAGAGTGATTGTAATATCCTGAAGGTCATGGTCAGCTGCATCGGACTTGATATCATTCAATGCTCTCTGAAGGGAACCGCAACACGTTGATTTAAAGCTTCTGTTTTTCAAGCAATTCTTCTTTCTCATACTTTACATCAGATTTTGTCGACTTAAGCATAAAGTACTCATATACAATATCAGGACCAATTTGTACCCCCATGCATCCACTTCCAGTGTACTCCAGACGCGTAAAACCCGACAGATGAAATGAAAGAAGATATTTTAATTTTTCAACAATCTCGGTATGTATGATACGCATTTGGCTATCGTCAACCTGACCCGCCCATCTGACTTTGGACTCATGCAGCAGACGTTTTCTTCTTTGAAGCACATCTTTATGCTTCTTCAATCTGTCCTTTCCAGATTTCTTTGGCATTGCTGTAAAAAGGAATTTAATTGCTTACAATATTATTTAAATAAAACCGAATAAATATATACCTAAATTTTAAACCAAAGATATCACTCTCAAAATCAGTAATCAGTATTGCCCCATCAGTAATCAGTAATCAGTATTGCCCCATAGACAATAATATACCACAAAGTTTAACCAGCAACGATCATTGCAAAATGAGCCTATTTGATGCAATTTAATAAATGCATCGATGAGTAAAATACGTATGATAGCAAAGTAACCATTATCAACTTCATCATTACTGTTGATATTCATGATTAATATCAGTATAATACTTGAAGGTTTTTAAACATCCCTGAAAATAACACTACTAAAATGTTAACTTGATTTGTGGTAACATTTTGTCCTTTAGTGTAATTTTTCCAAGCAAGCAATTTCGAATACACTTACAAAGGAGACAGAAGCTCACTAACGTCTACCGAAACAACCAAATATGAAAGAAACAGACATAGTTAATTTTCGCCGTTAGGAGATTAAGCAGGTAAAATTTAGATCAAAGTTGAGGTTACCAAGTAACCCATTTTAACTGTATGTGAGATAATACAGGTAACGTGACTTTTGAGAGTTAAAATCTAGGTCAAAGTTTATATCACAATGATATCCTTTATGTTTCGTGGAACGTAGAGAAGTCTCCTGGACAACAATGATTATTAAGTTACCCTTGTGGAACGAAATAATGGGTTAATTCGAAAATGAGGTCAAATTTGCTTAATCTCTTACGGATTCCGAAGTCAGCCAGAAAATGTATGCCCTTAACATTACTTAAAAGCGTGGTCGAGTCCGAATGCCGTTTCAGAGATAACGCAGTCCACGTGACCTGTGACCAGGAAAATGGAGATCGAAATTGAGATTACTAACCTTACTTTAACGTAACTGAAGAGGGTACTCGATCAGAAAATGAGGTCGATATTTCTAATTGATTCCCAGAAAAAGCAGGCCACGCTCCCTTTAACCTTGAAAATGTAGGTCAAAGTTTAGATGGGTAAATTACTCTTATGTAACTGGGTTGAGGTCAAAATTGCTCAAATGGTTATTCGAGGTAGCAGATGCTACATAAACTTTCCCTTTAAATCTTATATTTCATATGTTATATAATTCATTTAATTGAAGCTAGAGTCAGGTTAAGTGCAGGTGAAATCTAAATAAACGAAAGTAATTCAGTTAGGTACCTCAATTGGGATAAATATTGCGATTTTTCCCACTTTTTCGTATCTCTGTATACTTTTTTGAATTCCTCTAGTCTTAAAACTTATTTCCACTTTTAAGCTTTCTTGTTCTTGTTAATTCTTGTTAAATCAATAAATGCTAACAACTTTGGGATCAATATCGCTTTAGTCTATATGAATAAGTATATATGTATTAATAAATGTTTACTACGTCAGTCGCAATTCCGGCTGGATGCATCTTATTGGCTCTATATGGCTTATTTTATACATGTTTAGGCGTATAAGAAGCCTGTTTCTTCAGAAATCTGTTTAACGGGAAATGCCTCTCAAAGCACACAATTCACCATATCTAATACGAGACTACTGGTTACATAAACGACACGGGATTAACACTGTACATATCGTAAATTATAGCTCATCGGGTTGAGTAGTAGCTGCTATGTGTGTCCATAATGTTTCTAGTTGATCATGTTCATATCATGCATAATTCATGTTCATATATCATATCAAGTTCATGCACAGTTCATATCATGTTCATAGCATATTCATATCGCGTTAATATCACGTTCATATTCTGTCGATATAAAGTTCGATTCACTGAAGAGTAAATTTATTTTTAAATGGAGCTGGGCATGGAAGAGTAACGTAAGAACCTTATTTATGTAGCGATATGTGCTTCATAAACGCCTAATGTTGTACCGCTGTAAGGATATACTTGATAACCCCTGATGTTGTACTTATGCAACGATATACTCGATGCCTTTGCTGTTGTACTTCTACAGCGATAAACTCGATGACCCCTGTTGTTGTGCTGCTCGAAAGTCCGATATATGCAATGCGTTTGTTCTTATTCAAAGGTTTATGGTTAAGCCTACAAAAGTCATTCGTACACTAGCCTGCTCATACCTAAAAGAATCAACTTGTTCCCTAATTTACATGGCGAAGTCGAATTAACTCACTATCTGTCAGTGGTCAAGCCGTAAAACCAGATACAACATGCAAATATTATTCGACTACCTCTGGAATACACTGAAATAAGAGTCACTACCTAAATAAATACAATAAAATACAACAAAAAGAGAGAATGAGTATCAGCAATCAGCATGAATAGTTTGTTTTGTGACCTTTCGCCCACAAATTTGTGTTGACATGAAGTGTAAAATAGTCAAATTATTTGATATAGATTTGAGTAATATCCTGTCTTCTGATTGGACAATGTGTGTGCTTACGCCATCAGTGGCCAATACTTCCATTTTTCCTTCTGCCCTTTTTATATTACTCTACTTTCGATGTGTGTCGTATTAATGTACAATAGATATATTATATTCATATGGGAATGGTTTTCATATTTAGCACGATTTACATATGAAGTGGTTTGATTACATCACCCAAATATTATCATGTTTTTATTTCTTTATGGCATATATGGTTTTGTTAATTGTTTAGACAAAATAGATTTTTGGGAATTTAGCCTTAATTTTGGGGAAAACGTGAAATGCCTGGACTTTTTTAGGAAAAGGCGTATTCTATGATTAAACTCTTTCAATTATATCATCATTAAAAGACTAATTTTAATAATAATACTTTTTGCGGTCAATTCAAAAAGACCGTGCATCCATAAAAGTATCAGATAAAATCTCCAACAGCTCCACTTCTTTCTTCAATAAATCTATACAAAAAATTCTTTATGAATGTATTGGCAAATGATTCATACCGGCAAGAGAAATAGTTCTAAGTGTATGGTGATGATTTGCAAAAAAATGTTTTTTAGAAAGCTAATTCCACTGTATTCGACTAAAGATATTGAAAAGTCACGTTGTGATGCTGGAAATACCATGTCATGCTGGGTGGACGATCTCATGCCGGATTTACAATGTCAAGTCGGATTTTCGAGGTCATGTTGAATTTTAACATAAGCATAACTAAAGCAAGTTCAATTGTTCAATCCGACCCTTTGGAGATCAGTTTTATCAACGGATTGGTGCAAATACTTGATTTTTCTTGGGTATATTCTTGTTGATTTTATCGCCACATATTCCCCCAAAAGTGGACACTCTATCAACTCATTCTGGTCTGGTTATTGCACCACAAACCTATGCCCTTGTCCAGTCAACAAAATAATTTGACATTTAATTGGATCAGTCTGAATTAGATTTCAGTTGCATTGCTCAGAATATGAAATATAATACATGATTCGATGATAAACAATACAGCTAAGCAGATAATACAGCTAAGCAGACAATACACCTAAGCAGACAACACATAAGCAGACAATATACCTAAGCAAACAATACACCTAAGCAGACAATACCTGTGAAGAAGGTTGAGCAAATGGAGCAAAGAAAAAAAGCGGTATGTGGCCTATAACGAATAAGAAATGTATCACCATAGCGGATGTCTGCTTCAATGTGAGCAGATGGGTGCGTAGCGCAAGTCAGTGGACCAAACAGAGCTCTTCACATGTATTCGCAGTCCACAGTGGGCGATCAATTTCTATGAGGGATGACCGGGGCGCTACTTGATATTTCTGCTAGTTCATTTGAGATGCGTATTCGATATCTAATTCAGTTGAACACAACACGTGATTGCTACCAGTTTCCGTCACCGAACCACCCAAGTAAAAGGTCTATGTATTTCCTTCATATTTTTCTGAATGCAAAATATAACTGTTCATAAATTTAGGTGAAATATTTATTGTTTTGATGCCTGAAAATCTATATTTAAACTCTGGCCAGAAATAAGTTGTGTGATATCGAGAGTTAACAATAAGTTCCTTTATGAATTTGCGATACTTACAGAAAATACAAAAAGGCTTTTTCTAACAATTTAATTAACAACTATGAGAAGGTTATCGGGTAGTCAAAATAGTGAAAACGATTGATCCCAAAATAACAGTAACTTCCTCAAATTACTACACTAAACCAGCAGACGTAGGTTACAAGTTATTTCTGATTAATTTCATCACAGAATTGGACCATTACTAATCAAGTCTTCTTTTAAGCATTGCCGTACAATCTGCCCATCATTTAATAAATTATAGACCAGAATGAAACAGAGTAATCTCTCTTAAATGTCTTTTAACTAGATCAGGTATATGTAAAAAATCTTCATCATCTGACAACCTTTCCATTTTGCTCCCAACCAATTTTTTTAGATGCAATTTACCAAACGACGCTCTGAAACTATTTTGCTACAATGATACATATAGGCACTCGCGCCATTACTTCACTACTCGCAAGCAATACTTACTTTGTAATAAGTATGTTTAAAACAATCAACTGTAACTAACGTCTGTAATTTTTAGCTTGACGCCCTGTTATATCAGTTTCTTTTTTTATATTAATATGCAGGCAAGATGCAATTGTGGACAAAATATTACCAGCTTTAAATTCAACACAACAATATCACCAGCGATTTTTTTTTGGCTTTTTATTCGGATTTTTATATTTTGCTACTGAGAAATAACAAAATTTCATTGTTCCCTAAGTGCGAAAAATTAAGATGTTTCCTTTCAGAAGATCTATTTAACATGTTAATGCTTCTTTCTAACTATTGGCAAACATATCTTGAAGAGCAGAAATATATGTGCGAGGATTTAAATGCTATGCCATTAGGAAATGTAAAGTTTTCCATTGTAGTGGTAAGATGTTTTGGAATATTATTTTATCTTTTATATTATGCCAGTAGCAACGGCATAGCTGTTCTGAATCAGCACAGAAATCTTATAACCACAATTTGTCTTTGAAAATATTTCAAAATAAACAGTGCGACGTTGAGTCAACGTTGGATAGCGGTCGCATCCGATGTCGGCTTGGATTGTTTATTGAAGTCGAAATGTCTACATTCCGACGTAGATAGGCGTCGGTTATCCGACATCTAATCAACGTTGCATAAAGGTTGATAATGAAATTGGAAACGACCTCTGTCGCCCAACGTTGTACCGACACGGGGAACGCTGTCATGTTTAAACCCCAGGACAATCTACGTAGAATCTCCATCTTGGCAGCGGCAATGCTGGTGAGATTACCCTCCACTAGCGTACCCTTCTTTGGGTCATCCGGTACCTTAGGATATGTATCAAATTCTCATTTTGTTCGTTCTTGCTCCTGTATATATAAATTTTGTCGCCATTTTTAACTGAATATTAGTCAAGCAAAAGAAAAAGGTCTATTTGGCGTAAATCTTAACTTCTACATTTTGCTCTATAACCATAGAAATGGAATTACATGAAAAGATTTGGAAATACAGCAAAGTTTTAGCACCATCAAGTTTACAACCATCATGAACTGAATGGTTGATTTCAATATTCAGGCAATGAAGGAGTTGGGATGCATACTCTAAACACATGTGGGAAATTGACAGAAATCTGAGGCACCGCCAAAGTTCAGTTTATACAGGCTCACTGCATAAAGATTGATTTCACTTGCAATTCTATATATGGGATAATAATAAAAGAGTGTTCGCCCAGATTATGGTCCCATGCTTATATGCTTGGTATGAAATAAGCCAAAGAAGCTACATGCAAGTACTAGTAAGGGGTGATCAATAACTATGCGTTATCAATAATGTTCTAATTCTGCATGCTGTTGCACAAGTCTTTGACGTGGAATTATGGCTACAACCGTCACTTTATAAAATAAACATATAAAATAAACATAAGCATATATCTGGATAAATATTTTATTACAAGTATCAATTTTACTTATGTATAATCAATTCAATTGACATTTGCAATATGGTAGGTATACACTTGGTAGTTCTATAAGAATAGGGTTTAATTACATACCCAATGACTACCTAAATGTGTACTGTTTATGTGTTAAGAACACCCTCTACACACAAGCTTCCATACAATAGCTTCTGAAAAAGAAGGGCTTAAGAAACCGAAGAAAGTATGTGGGTGTCTTCGTATGTGGATATATGCGTATGTGGATATGTTCTAATTTTGGTGAGTGTGTATATGAGTATGTCTGTGTGAGGGTATGTTCGCATGTAGATATATTCGTATGTCCCTATGTGAGTATTTCCGTATGCTGGTGTGCTTATGTGCCTATGTTTCTTTGTTGATATGTTCTTATGTTAGTATGTCCGTATGTTGGTGTGTTCTTATGTTGGTATGTCCGTATATTGGTATGTATGCATCTTTGGTGTATGACCGCATCTTAATCCTGCACACGTTTTCGGAAACTAGTCAATAAACTAATTTTAATGGTCGAAAACGATAAATGTCAAGTAAAATTTTTAGCATATGGAAAACAATACGTAACAGAGACCTGGATATTATATGGATTTTAAAACTTTGTTTTAGTGAATGCTATAGTTTTAAATGTGAATTTTGTTTAAAGTATTACGGGATTCCAGTCAAGCAACAAATGGATGTTTCAGCACATAGTATTACATATGCTTTGGTTCAATATCTGTGACACGCACATTACCGTTTGTGAGGCCTATTCTCTGATCTGGTAGCATGTGTCTCAGTGCTTGTAAACTCACAACCTGTGTGGACTACTGTCGAGGCTCACGGGGCGAAACGAAACAAAAAAGACGTATATAAGTGATCGAGCGGTGTAGGTATTTTCAGAGCAAGAATACTGAAAGGATTACATCGGGTGTAAATAGGTTTAAATTCTCAGAAAATTGGAGTGATTACTATTTACGGCCACCATAAACAAATAACTCCATTTTTGAAAAAGAATTTAGTTCTTTTCTTGAACAGACATGTATCGGAAGTGTACCGGTGGTTATCTCGGGTGACATAAACATTCATTTCGATAATCAAAATCACCCCCCTCAAGCAGACGTACTGGGTGAGACCGTAACAGCCTTCGGTCTCACCCAACATGTTAGAGAGCCCACCCATGATAAAGGTCACGTACTTGACAACATCATCACACGCGACTCTGATGATCTATGGATAAAAAAGAGCAAATTGGTGATTTTATTTCGGACCATGGTTTTATGCAAAATTAGTGTCGAAAAGCTAGAGAATGACCGGAAAATTTAAATATTGGAATTTTCATGCTGTCGATATAAACTCTTTTAGAGATGATATCTCAAAACTAGACTTGATAAAGTCACATGCTAGCTGGGACCTATCTACTCTTGCAAATCGGTACAACACGGAGCTTACCCAGGTGCTTGAAATCACGCTACATTGCAGGAGAAGTCGGTATCCATTCGTAATAAAGAGCTTTGGTTTACATAAAATGTGCAGGCCTAACTTAAATACGAACGGAAATACAGAAAATAGGAAATTCTGACGAAGAAGTATGTTACAAAATACAGCGGAATATTTTCAGACAAGTTCTTAGAACAGAAAAAGAACAATATTTAGCGAATATCGTTTTAGACCTCGGGAAATCAGAAAAAGTTGTTTAAATCTATCAATCGAGTAATGCATCGTTCAAAAATAAAACCCTATGCCGGACTGTGAAATTCCTCACAAGATAAATTTCTCGAACGCTTTCAGTCAAAAGTAAACAAGATAAGAGATAAATTTTCAAGCGAAATTGACTCCGCTTTTGAATTCGATCACTCTAATGACGAAATTGATGATATTCCTGTTTTGGCAAATTTAAAAGTGTTTCGGAAGTAGATATTGAAGAAATCATCATGAAATCAACAGTATGTCATGTGAACTCGACCTGCTACTAACTTTTTTGGTCAAGCAATGTTTGCCGGAGCTACTACCAGTTATTACAAGGATCGCAATCTCTGTCTAGCAAACGAATCGGTTCCACCAGAGTTCAAGAAAGCCGTAATCTACCCTTTGCTAAAAAAGCCGTCACTACCGCGGGTATTTAAAAATTACAGATCGGTTTCAAATTTACCGTACGTATCCAAGCTTATTGTGCAAGCTGTGTGTGTTTAAATAACGTCTCACATAGAGCGGTGTGGTTTGAACGAACCTCTTCAGTCAGCCTATAGAGCGTTCCATAGCCCAGAAACTGCTTTGGTTAAAGTCTTTGATAGTGTTTAAAGTCACCTTGATGAGGGAAACACAGTCTTTCTTACTCTTCTGGATCTCAGCGCAGCATTTGATACCGTTGATCACAGGATGCTCATCCGCAGGTTACGTCAAACAGTGAGAATAAGCGGTACTGCACTGAGGTGGTTTGTGTCATATCTGGATAATCGTACAGTATTTGTCTGTGCGGATGGCCATTATTCGGAAGAGGTGTCAATAGACTGCGCTGTACCCAAGGTTCCATAATTGGACCGCGTGAATACTGTTCATATACCATCCCGCTTGGCTCTCTCCTTCGAATGCTAGCTCTCCTATTTCACTTCTTTGCGGCTGACTCGCAACTGTGGCAGAAAGGGGAGTCCCGCTCGCTTGAATATCAATTGTCCACCGTGAAACATATCGAACACAGTATCGATATGGTGGCAAAGTGGATGTTTAACAATAAACTTCAGTTGAACAAGGATAAGGCGGAGTTTATGGTTATAGCTAGTTTATACAATCATCGCCTTATAGCAGTCGACCGCCTCGATCTGGAGGGCGAGGTGATATTGGCATCAAAGTCCGCCCGCAATCTCGGCGTGATCATGGACAGTACACTCCCCATGCTGGATCATGTCAATCACGTTCAAAAGACAGGGCTCTACATGTGAGCTGGATTAAAAAGTGCGTAATTACCTCAGTGAAGAAGCAACTAACGCCGTCGTTTATGCTTTTGTTATTAGCAAGATTGACTATTGTAATGGCACTCTAGTCATCTTTCAGATTGTGTTATTGACAAACTCTTCATATACCATCCCGCTTGTCTCCCTCCTGCGAATGCTAGATCTCCTATTTCACTTCTTTGCGGATGACTCGCAACTGTGGCAGAAAGGGGATCCCCGCTCGCTGAAGATCAATTGTCCACCGTGAAACATATCGAACACAGTATCGATATGGTGGCAAAGTGGATGTTTAACAATAAACTTCAGTTGAACAAGGATAAGGCGGAGTTTATGGCTATAGCTAGTTCATACAATCATCGCCGCATAGCAGTGGACCGCCTCGAGGGCGAGGTGATATTGGCATCAAAGTCCGCCCGCAATCTCGGCGTGATCATGAACAGTACAATCTCCATGCTGGATCATGTCAATCACGTTCGACAGACAGGGTCCTACTATGTGAACTGGATTAAAAAGTGCGTAATTACTTAAGTGAAGAAGCTACTAATGCCGTTGTTTATGCATTTGTTATTAGCAAGATTGACTATTGTAATGGCACTCTAGTAATCTTTCAGATTGTGTTATTGACAAACTACAAAATCTCATGAATGCTGCTGCACGCATTATCACACGTACCCCTCGTCGCGAGTCTATTACGCCAGTACCGAAAAAGGTTGCATTGACTGCCTGTCCGTCAGAGAATAAACTTCAAGGTCCTATGCCTTAAGAATAAGGCGCTCAAAAATGAGGCACCGATCTACCTCCGTGATCTCTTGATTGACCATAAACCAAATAGAGACTTGCGGTTTTATACTGCTCATAGATTACGTGTGCCTGGACGAAGGTCAAAATACGGTTAACGCGCTTTTAGTTACGCCGATCCGATCCTGTGGAACGCTCTACCAGATCATATTAAGACATCCGGTTCGACAACTGTTTTTAAAAAGAATCTGAAGACTCATATGTTTAGTGAACGCTATGGATATATTAGTTTTTAGAGGACTTTTCATACTATGCGCTTAGCGGCCATAGACAGATAGATAGATAGATAGATATTATGTTCACTCTGAGTGAATATTTGCCTAGGTGGCTGTGTGTTCTTGTGATTCTGTTTGTATACAGGTATGTTCGTATCCACGTATGTGGGTATGTGCCTATGCTCTTATGTGTGTGTACGCATGTGTAGTTATCTCCGTATGTGTATATGTCTCCAAGTAAATATGTGATATTTGGGTAGGTACGCTCAATTTACAAAAACATATGATCTCGAGGTCTTATTTGGTTCAAGGTAGAAGGCAAAGTTACCAATCGGCCTAAAATAAACAGACAAAAATGAAAAAAAAAGTTTTCGCCTTCTGCAGTTGTAATCTAAGTACAGGCGAACGTAACTCTTTTTAAAACTATATCTGAATCTAGGACTTTAGCTGGAATGTCTTGAAATTTTTGCGTGATGTTAGATAATAAATGTGCTGGTTATTTCCTTTTTGCGATTAAACACAGCAGAACTATTGTCGAAAAACGGCCTGTCTTGTGTTTATTTCTCTACTGCTAATTGAAACGTGTAATTATTCTTGAAGGCAGGTCGCTAGTAGCTATACATGTGTCTACCTCTTTATAAGACTTTCGTGTTGCGTAAAAGAATTCTGTATCATATGTTTATATTAGAAACTTAAAGAATGTTTACTTTCCTGGGTGTTTTAGAGTGAGGTAGTGTCAGAAAAGATTAGAAAGTGCTAGTAGGAGCCTTTTAAGGACGAGCTTTGACAGTTTTAGTGTGAATACATTATAATATTATATTAATACATCTCTAAATTAAGTCATAATACTGTACCTAGAATAATCGGAAATAAAGTAATAGATCACATTTACGTTTTTGACATTTTAAGATAAGCGATATTGCAAGAGCAATGCCAAATTGTCTTAATTAGCATTTTTTCGAAGGCTGAGCAGCGGTATCTACATAAGAGGGAGTTCGTTTCAGAGTGATCGCTTTGCTGTTACAAAAATAGGTGTGGCCTACCAGTGACACCTCTTTGGCATGTTAGAGAGAGTGATATTCCAACATTAGTGAATGTTATTACTGAAGGGAGACCTAACAAGTTGTCTTGATCTTGCATATTGCTGTGCTAGGAAGATACAGAATGTTAACTACTGGCCTTATAGGAACTTCTTTTACATTTTCGGATGAACTTAGCTATGATACAGAAGCCAATAGAATATGCATTTAATACGCGTTATAATCGTCTTTGAGGAATCGTAATTGCGATTGCATTCCTCCCGGGGTGAACTAATACATGATACATAGCTTTAATGTGTGCATAAGAGTGTGTGGGAGGATGTGTATGTGTATGGTGAGTGTGTTTTCGCTTGTCTACTTGAGCTTGTCATCGGCGCTCAGTTGAATTTGTTCAGGCTGCTATCATTAAAGTTTACAAAATATGAAAATATGACAACCTCCTGATTTCTTATGTCCATAGACAACTCCATATAGTATTAAAGGCTATTAAAAGCTAAAGTTATTTTACATTTGAAGGCAAGAGATGTTACGGAATTAGAGAAATATACCCTTGTTTGATTCGTCTTTGATGTTGTTGCTGCCAAGAACTGAGACGACATAAATGACATATATTGTAACCGCTTCTACATTAATTGACAATTGAATACAAAGGCTGAAGCAAAATTCAGCAGCATTTTGCATAAAATATCTCCCCTCCGTCTGTGATAAAAATGCATTGTGTTGTTGTTCTGGGCTATTACTATTGAAACCTTTCTCTACAGTAAAATGATTCTGCTCTCAAAAGAATCTTGAGGCTCACGTGATAAAAAGTCAGAACTTCGAGAGCTGGAGTACTGTTCACTCATAATCTTATTTACCAGAGATAATACCACAGCATCAAGCTTTTGTATGAAGAACCTACCAAAAATTATTTCTAGAGTCAGTCATGTTTCTAAAATGTTCTGTTGCAGTCCGAAGTGTCACAATCACAAATGCCTTAGATGAGCGTGGCAAAAATAATATTACTGAAACAGTCAAAAACACCTGAAGAGTATGCCGAAGAACAAGGGCAAGTGGACGATGCTACGATGTTTCTTAGTCAAGGAGCTGATGTTATTTTGTGCGAGAATAACCACTACAGAACGTTCTAGTCACTTCTCTATTGTGCTGTGATTGAATGCCTGCTACATGAGCATTTTAGTCGCTTTTTGTATTGTACTGTAATTGCATTAACATATTGTTAACTAATTGTTCAAACCCAAATACTAAAGAACACTTAAATCAAATCGCACTGCTTTGGTCTATGGCGGAAGGATTTGATGATCGTGACAATCTTCTATTCCATAGTAGGTCAGACATGGATATTCCTGAACAGCAGGGAGCTTCACCTCTCATTCCAGCGTCACAAGCTGAGAATGTCGATTGTATGAAGGCTTTGTTAGATAATGACGCTGCAATTAAAGCAACCGATAGTTCCGATTTGACACCACTTCATCATGCGGCTAAATACGGGCACAAGAACTGTATGACGATGTTGTTAGGGAAAGGCGCCGATGCCAATCTCCTGGACGCTAATCTAATGACACCTCTTTTGCTTGCAACTGATTATGGGCAGCAGAGCTCTGTGAGCACTTTGATAAAATATGGTGCTGATGTCAATATCACCGGGCCAAAAAATAAAACAGCGGCGCATTTTGCTTGCCAGCGTGGGCACAGCAACATTTTATCTATATTGTTGGAAAGCGGTGTTGATGTAAATGCGCGAGACATCAAAGGATCAACCCCTATTCTTGTTGGCTCTTTCTTTGGGAACACGAGCTGTGTGGAATTGTTACTCAAGCATGACGCGGATATTACTGCTACTGGTGAATTAGATCAGACCTCTGTTCACTGGGCTGCTCAAGAGAATCACGTGGACTGTTTGGCTGTTTTGATAAAGCACGGTGCCGGAATAGAAACTCGTGACAGTGAAGGTTCCACCCCTCTTCATATTGCTTCATATTATGGAAGTGAGAATTGTCTAGAACTGCTGCTACATCACGGTGCCAACGTTGATGTTATTGGTGAATTAGACCAAACGCCTCTCCACTGGGCTGCACAGAGAGGTTATATAAATTGTGTAAGCTTGTTACTGAATAAGAATGCCTGCGTGAATTGCACAGATATCGATGGATACACACCTTTGCATCTTACCTCTCTTTCGGGACACACCAATATAGTGCAACTATTAATATCAAACGGAGCAAATGTTAACGCTGTCAGCAAATATGTAGATACAGCATTAACCATAGCTATAAAGGAAGGCCATGAAAAGGTAGTTGACTGTCTGTTGAAAAAAGATGCAAGAGTCAACGATGCAGACGATTGCAAGATTACTCCACTTCACCATGCAGCACTGAGTGGTCAAGTTGACATTGTTCTCGCCTTAATTCGATACAATGCTGATGTAAATGCAGTAGATATCATGCTTAAAACTCCGCTGCACATTGCCTCGGAACATGGATATAGAGATATCAGTAGTGTCTTACTTACTGCTGGTGCCAACCCTAGTCAAGTTGACAAAGACGGCAAGACGGCTTATGATCAAACTCTTTTAGGCAGGACAACGGAGTCAGGTCAAGTTGATGGAGAAGACAAAACAGCTTCACACAAAGCGCCCTCTAAAAGTTACTCTGAGTTCATGAATATGGATATTATCAATAATACCCGCAGAGATAGAGATAGTTATACTACTGAGGACAAAACTATCAGCAGAGCTACGAATGAAGAGAGATGTTGCATATACAATCGTTGTCAAGGTAACATGTTATTATTACTCGACCTGCTGTAGAGTGTACCTCATGCATATTAAGTATTAATGCTGTTGAATAGAAGTTGAGCAGTTAGGAATTATTTTTTATTATTGTAATTTATTCGAATATCCTGTCAGAAGTGTCAAAGATCAAGAGTATCTGGTAGGAAGAAAGAGCTCTATTTGACAATTCACGCATGATTATGGCTGTATGTGTCACAATATCGATAGAAAACGATCTGATGCGCTTTGTATTGGATTTGGACACTTGTGGAATTCAATTATGGTCTCGGATAGGAAAATCCGGGAGGTTCATTTCATTCACTCTAAATTTCAATGAAATTCACGTGAACTTCCATTGAGCTTCCTATGAAATTACAATTAACTTCAATGGAAGTGCAGTGTAAAATTTCAATGAAGTTCAATGTGAACTTCAAATGAATTGAAAATAACTTCAATGGAACTTCAGTGTAAATTTCAATGAAGTTCGCGTGAACTTCTATTGAACTTCAATGGAAGTTCACTGTAAACTTCAATGAAGATCAGAGTGAACTTTCGTTTAACTTCCTATGAAGCTACAATGTAATTCAATGGAATTTCAGTGTAAATTTCAATGAGGTTCACGCGAGCTTCCATTGAACTTCCTATGAATTTACAATAAACTGCAAAGGAACTTCCTATGAATTTACATTGAACTTCATAGGAACTTCAGCGTAAATGTCAAAGAAGTTCACGTTGAACTTCCTATCAAATTATAATGAACTTCAATGGAACTTCAGTGTAAATTTCAAATAACTTCACATGAACTTCTTTGAGCTTCATATGAATTTCATAGGAAATTTCACTGAACTTTTGACTCGCTAACATAGGGAATCGATGGAGTTGTTAGCTGTTAGTTGTTAGTTGTTATAATGTAATTATTTAACATTATAATTAGATATATGTTTATCACAAATAATCATATAAGAAAATAAATCGAAAATTTTGCTACACTGAAGCTATCACTAAATGTCCAAGCCAAACCCGGGGAACGATGACCCGCACTTCTGTCAACACTTTTGTATTTGACCAATACTACCACGGTTTTGTGTTGAGTTTCATTCATCAAAGCTGTCAAATTTTTTCCTTAAAAACATCGATAATAATATATAGACAATATCGATTCCTGGGTAGGGTCAATCCCATACCTTCGGTTGGTGTCACGTGGGTCGGGCCAATGTTTGTCCCACAAGTAGCCCCACTAGGCGTCAATGTCAGTACGACAAAGCTATACACATGCAACAGCCAAAATCAGTTTTGCCAATATCAGCAGTGTTCTCCAAACTGTCCGAATTATTTAATGTTCAGAGTCTTGCAATGTGCTCAAAGTACGACACAATTATATACATGCAACAGGCAAGTATCAGATATTTTTTTCTTTTTTTTTGATGTTTAGAGAATGCCACAGCAGCTCCATTGATTGTGCGCGTTGTATCATCACCTGTGCAAAACGTAAGTCATGGGTTAACATACTGTACATAATTTGATTTAGGCGTTGTATAATTTAATGATTATATATCATATAACATGACGAAAATGTAAACTTTTTGCCATACCATGTGACATTACGCGAACATTTTGGGCCTTGCAATATTTTGATATTGTCCGTCCAGGTATCTGCCCATTAATCGCCAGTTTTTCGTTCCGTCCTGATAATCCACTTCTTTTGATATTTAGTTTTAAGCTGATCATATTGGGTGGGTGCACGTCACTTTTATTTTGGCTTTGACCCTTTTTAAGGTCACAATGGACGCCACCTCCGATTTCCAATTCCGGTTTGCAGCTGGGCTTTCTACATTTGCTTGTTTATTTTATTTTAGGTTGCTGAAATAGAAGAATACAGCAGCACACAAACTGATAACGCTGAGAATTCTGCTACAACAATTGTCATTGGTAGACTGAAAAATGGAAAAATGGACGACAGCACGACAGATGTAGCTTACAACCTATGCAACTTCTTAACAAGATATCGTCATGAATGTCAACATCAAAGTTATCTGGAGGAGTTCACACATACTTTAGACAAAAAAGTAACTATTCTTAGGAGTGATCCTTCATTTGAATATATATTTCAAGACGTTCAATCTATTGCAAAAAAATCATGTGAGGCTTTACAGAGGAAATATCCACAAGCCCAAAGAATATATTTAGTTGAGACGGGAAGTTCGTTCACTAACTTGAAAGTAGGACTGCCGCTTGAGGCCGATTTTTTACTTGTCATTGTTTCAGCAGATGACACACATTATGATTCCAATGAATTTTGTGAGAAAATAAGCAGTGTTGTGGAAGCAAAAGATTTCCTTAATGACAAATCTTTGAATACAACTTGGCTGTTACATGGCACTAAGAGAAATCGTGTTGGAGTTTGTCTCATAATGCAATGCCGCATGACAAACTCGGACTCAGAAATAATAGGTGTCACTGTAGATTTGATACCCGCAAAGAAAAGTACTCTAGGCTGTTCAAATAAACTACAATACTCAAAGAAGTTTGAAAAATATCTGCAAAGTCTTAATATGGTTAACGAAAGTCAAAGTGATATTTACACTCTACTCTCCGAGTCTCGTGACTGCCAATACGACACCGGTGTTCTTGTGAATAAGTTATTTACGCACTTGGATGAAGATTTACTAAGAGGTTTCAGAGTAGCCAAATACTTGTTGCAAAATGATGTCATTTCGAGAGTACCTCAGTATAGAGAGTTTCTAAATACCAGTGAGAGCAAGAAACTTTACGGATATGAACCATTAATTAAAAGCTTTCATCTACGTCTCTGCTTCCTGCAGCTCCTATTAGACATACACGATACTGAATTAAGTACACAGATAACTCCCGGTTCCATAGTACTTTGTCTGCTGGATATGACTCATCACTTGCTAACGCGTTTTGGGGAATTTTCCGTACACGCCGAAGCAGCCAAATCAACTGTATACAACTGTATTTCCATTCCAGATCCAATACTACAGAACGAAACTATAGAGTATAAATATAAGCTACAGTGGGCGGGGCGAAATTATCTGTACCGAGCCCGGCAAGTTCTAGACGCTATAAATACCTTTAAAAATAGCGCCTCTGCTAAAGATTCATCTCGCTATAGCCTGATGAATTATTACGAGTAGAATGTAAAGTATTTGTAAAATATAGAATGCTTACTCTTTAAAAACAAAAAATTGAAATTAAACTGAAAAAAGAGAGCAATAGGTAAATCAGCAGTTAAAAAGCATTATTTGAAAAACATGTTCTTGCTGTTTTAAAAGCAACATATTGATTTTATGAGATTAGCTTTTATTATAAATCATTGGTGCATGTTTATGGATAAACTATTAAGGACAAACTATGTCAAAGGGCATATACTGTTGGGGAAAATAATATTTTGAAACCTGAATGGACGAATCAATATGTCTAAGACCTAGTAAATCGGGTCAAACTTCAAATACTGTTTGGTAAAGCATACAGTGGATCCTGCACCGACGGATGGACAGTATGTCTGAGACTTAGTAAATTAGGCCAACAGTCAAATTTTGTTGGGGAAAAGAGTCTCCTGTAACCTGCATTGACATACTGTAAATATTCTGAGACCTAGTTAACTAGATTAAAGGTCAAATGCTGTCGAGAAAGGAGTATTCTCGAATCTGTGGGGACGGATTTTCAATATGTCGGAGTTCTAGTAAGGGGTGATGTGGCAGAAAAAACCATGTTCGAACTAACCCATCATTAATAAATTTTTGTTGTCACTGGAAATTGTTGCTATAGGCACCGCATGCTACCTGACTTTGCTCCTCACAAATTACTTCTCCTATGCATGGAATCTGAAATGAAAATACCATAGTTGATACAAAACATTGCTTTTCTTTGGCACATAGTTGCATTATATTGAAATTTAGTTTATTAAAAGAGTAGAGCAGACAACTATCTAATAAATCCGATTCTGCATTACTTTGAAAAAATCTTAGGGCAAGAAACAGACATACACAATCTGTCATATAGAATAGGATTATTTTATATCAATTACCAAGAACCGCTTCATTTATTTCCCAAAAGCCTAGCTATCATGCGAACGGCAAGGAATATGGCTCCCTAATAAAATGTCATACAGAAATCCAAGAAAAACTAAAAAAAATACCATGGACTTAGCATCCTATATTTCTTGATATTCGTGGATTTAAATTTAACACAAATGCCCTGACGTCATCTGTCAGCTATCAACCAATATCAAAAATTCATGAAAAACAATATAAAGGACCTTTTAGTATCTGTAATAAAAATCAAACAAACCATCCGGGTTGTTATGGAAACAGCAAAAATGCTAAAGCAATCTATGCAGGTAGCAGCACACTGGTAGCTTACGTCCTCGTCTAGTGGAGGAATGGTTTCAATTTCAGGCTTCTTTCAATCAAATGCAAGATCGACATACGGTCAGAAGAATTGATTCAAAATGGTTTGATTTGAAATTTGAATTGCTACCTTGTATCGTTCATAGAGAAAAACGTCGCTGTGCCGTCAAAATCATTGCCCTTTCTGAAGTGACGTATGTATCTGTATATTTAGGCAATCCCTTAAATAAAAGTATCGCCGTTACTCTGCTTGTCTTTCTACAGACAGTCGGGAAAAGATTTAAACCAGTTTAATATTGTAAAACTTCAAAACTGTCTATTTTTGCTTGATATAATCACCAGTGCGTTTACCTAAATGTACAATGTATAATGTTGGATGTTCTGAATATGAAAATAAACACTTTCAGTTTCGATTCAAATGCATATTACTACTATGTTTGATTTCATAACTTTTTTTCAACTTTTTTGTAAAAAAATCAATTAGCATTAAAAAGATCATTTACTGTTACTAGACATTTTTAAATTGTTATGTTCTTTCATGTATTAATGCAAACTTAAAAGGTAACGCAATATGGCAAAGTGTTTTTGTGGAAAATAAGTAATAGTAATACTGCATCGATTATCGTTGTATGGTTTAACTTGATTGTTGTAACAAGTAGTGATTATTGTAATCATCTTAAATCAAGAGAATAAACTTACTTTCAAAGGAAATTTAGATATTTCTATTCACCAGAACAAGTCTGATCTCGAAATGATTTGATCCTACCTCATTTTCAACCATCCGACAATAAATCCGGAAAAAAGGTGCTTCTAATGTGAGAAGCATTTCAGGCTAACTCTGTAATTTTTCAAGCTTCCAGGCTAGGCTATCAATAGATAGTCTGGCTTTCTTCACGCCATATGTTGTTGGCTTGATTGATGTAGATCATCCAGAAATAGCCTGAATTTTAAAGACTGACAATAGATAGCCTAGTTACTTACGGTCATAGTCTCTAGTATATAAGTGTCATTCCAGCAATACGGGGACCATTTTTGCTAAAAAACCACAGTATTAGGGAGACCAAAAATTTAAGGAGACCAAAAGTAGGTTTCCTTAATTCTTAGCGTGTTTAAACGTTATGAAACTACACAGTAAACAAAAAAGGAATGATTCTATAGCATAGTGAATATAATATTTTTTGTTTTAAAATTAAATTTATGTGTTGCCACTTGATTACAAGCTAAAAAACATATATTATTTATTCCAAATGGTCTCCCTAAGTGCTATATGTAAGGCATGGCCCCCCTATTGCTAGTTGCAGATCTATATATATATTTAAGGCATTTTAAAAATAAAGACTTTGGCATTCAAAGTAAAATATAATATAAAAATTAAGTGGGGGGGGAATAGTCCTCGGGGGGAATTGTCCTACGGGGGAATTGTTCGGGGGGAATTTTCGGGGGGGTTGTCTGGGGGGGGAGTTGTCTGGGGGGGAATTGTCCTAGACCCATATATATATATATATATATATATATATATATATATATATATATATATATATATATATATGTGTGTGTGTGTGTGTGCGTGTGTGTGTGTGTGTGTGTGTGTGTGTGTGTGTGTGTGTGTGTGTGTGTGTGTGTGTGTGTGTGTGTGTGTGCGTATGTGTGTGTGAAGTAGTGGATTGAACAAAATAACTATTTCTCTTTACTTTAAGCAACCAATCTCCGCTCTGATATTAATTTCGACATTTTTGCACTTATATAAGTAACAAGACATTTATTCAAGATATTTTCATTTATTTTTTTTTATTTTTAAAAATGTATTTCTATAAGATGATGTGAAACTTTGGCATATCTGTATTGAAATAAAAAAGAAGCGTAAATATCATGACTATAGCTGTATTTCTTTTATTGTTTTTATTTTCATTGGAATAATTATCTTTTTTTTAAATTGCAGCCTTCAAGGTTTTGAAATTTCTATGTTGGTGCCTAAGTAATAAAATGATTTTGAAGAGTGACCTAAACGAGGACATTATGAAATGTATTTTTCGTCCCACAGCAAAGTTTTTTAAAGTTGCATTCTCAGTTCTCGTTTGAGGGGAAATCGATGTGCCGATTTCTTTTCGTGGCAATAATGGAACGAAATTGCAATAATGGAACACAACAAAAATTCAAAAATATTTTTTGATCGACAAGAATCAGGTTACTTTTGCCTTGATACTCTTGGATAGATAAATTTTAGCGAAATGCGTGAGATCTTAATTTTGATTAACTCATTTAAGATGAGAAATTTTATGTCTTCGGTTCGCGGACGAAATTCTACCCTTTCACACAGTAAAGCTTGCAATATTTGATGGACATCGGATCAGGTTTTGGTTGGGTTGTTTATTGAGCGATAATACGACGTCTTATCAACGACGTGGAACTGTTTCAAACGGAAGTAGAACAAAAAGTTGTATAGTTGTTGGGAAAGCAACCTCCTATGAATAAGGACAATCATAGTATTGTCACTCTTAGGTGACAGTGCACCCACCCTTGGCTGTAAAAACGTGGCTACGCCTTTTAATATTATAAGAGTAACGAAGAGTAAACGTGATTGGATAAGCTGTAAAGGCGACGGTTTCAAAGCGTATATATAGGGATACTATGCCCCCCCCCCCCATTCTAAAAAGTAAGGGGCTAAGAGCCCCCCACCCCCATCGGTGACTACGCCTATGAAGGAAAACAAACAAACTAGGACAAAAATTTCAGAGTCCCCGTCACACAACGCTTAATCAGGAGGGGGGGAGGGGGAGGAAAGGCGAAGGGGGGCGAGGCGGAAGGGGAGGGGGCTCGCGATACTGCCAAGAGGAATCTGTTTAACAAATCAGAAGAATATGAGCATCATTTGCTCTCGGGCTCCCATTAAACCTTTGCTAATGGTTGTCTTTCTTTTGTGACGTCACGGTAACCATGGTTACTTTGTCTATTAACAGTGTTTAATAAGTCGGTATTGTGTTCATAAACCGGGACAAGACAACTCAATCTAAAAGATTTGATCCAAAACTATTAAAATGAGCAAGTGCTTGGTGTTGAGGGAACAATTATTCTCCTGGAGCAGTGAGGTCCATAAACAGGCCATTTGGGGCTGAACAAGAAACATGGTGTTTGTTTGCGTCGCCTGTGGTTAGACATAAACGGAGCAAAATGAGAACTTTTGTTCAAAATTAGCATTTTTTTTATTATGGGGTTGGGGGGGGGGGGGGTTCCAGCGATTAGGTGGAGGAGGGGAGAGGGTTCAGGTGGTTGGGTAGGGTAAAAATAGTTTTGTTCTTGAACATTAAAAATCTTCTCTTTAAAACTGCCCTTTAATGAATATCGCACAATTTATTGTATGTAATATTTTATTACATTATTGTATCATTATATTATTATGTTATTATATTATATCTAGCGCGAAAAAAAAAATGATACGGAGTGTAGCCAGGCGTAACTGTACAAGGAGGAAAACAGGAGCTTTTGAAGTGTACACACAAAAAATAAATAAATAAATAAATAAAAAAAAATAAATTAGACTGAAAGGAAATTAGGGGAACTTTGAGTAAAAGTAACGCTAAAAAACCAAGTAGTTCAAATACGAAGGATTGTGGTGGTTTTGGGTGGGGGGGGGGGATGGAGATTAGCAGGGCTCTTTGCAATGTGAGGTCACTAGAACGGGGCCCTTAAAATGATGCGGGGTGAACCTGGGCAGCTGTTTTGGTACAGTCACGTGTTGTAAGTCATCATTCTGATTGGGTGGGTGGGTGAGGAGGTGGGGGTGGGGGACGGGGGAGGGGGCAGATGAACTAAACATGCAGAACGCTGCATGTTGCTAAGCTTAGAATGCTTAATCCTACATGTGTCGCTAGGTGTTGCTAGGTGTCGCTAGGCTTCTGCTGTTGATCGCTAGGTGTCTCTACATGTGTGTCACGGCTACACTACTTATGCTGATCGCTGTGGCTACACTTCTCTTGCTAATCGCTAGGCGTCACTTCACTTTTGTTGCTGTTCGCTATGTGTCGCTACACTTCTGATGCTATTCGCTAGGTGTCACTTCACTTTTGTTGCTGTTCGCTAGGTGTCGCTACACTTCTGATACTGTTCGCTAGGTGTCACTCCACTTCTGTTGCTGTTCGCTAGGTGTCACTTCACTTTTGTTGCTGTTCGCTAGGTGTCACTACACTTCTGTTGCTGTTCGCTAGGTGTCATTTCACTTTTGTTGCTGTTCGCTAGGTGTCACTTCACTTTTATTGCTGTTCTCTAGGTGTCACTTCACTTTTGTTGCTGTTCGCTAGGTGTCACTTCACTTTTGTTGCTGTTCGCTAGGTGTCGCTACACTTCTGATACTGTTCGCTAGGTGTCACTTCACTTCTGTTGCTTTTCGCTAGGTGTCACTTCACTTTTGTTGCTGTTCGCTAGGCGTCACTTAACTTTTGTTGCTGTTCGCTAGGTGTCACTACACTTCTGATGCTGTTCGCTAGGTGTCACTACACTTCTGATGCTGAGCGCTAGGTGTCTCTTCACGCCTGTCACAGCTACACTACTTATGCCGATCCCCAGGTGCCGCTACACTTCTGTCGCTGACCACATTTCAGTTTATTGGCGACCGACAGATGTAGCTGTATTTCGCAGGTTACAACCTGATCCTACGCAAAGATCAAAGGATTGTGGTAATCAATTTCCTCTCTCTCACTCTCTCAAAAATCTATTTTTTTTAACTTTTTTGAGGTTAATTATTTAAAGGAATGCACCCAAGAAACCGAACGATGCATATATTTTTCATTGCAAAAATAGACCTGCTTGTATATTATTTATAACATGAATACTTTTTTCTTTTCATTGCTTGTTATGATCGCTAACAGTGGACATTCTTTCTCTTTTTTTAAATAATTTAGTTGAATGAATAACTGAGCTGAGAGAGAAAAAATATTAAGACTTAATCTGGTGACCTTGAAGGTATCTCAGACCATAAGTATGTATATGTTCATTAGCAGACAATCTGTTTGTGACAGCTGTAGTTACCCGGTTACATCCCAAGAGGGGTATTCCTATAAGCGGCATATATGGAGTGTAACTAGACACCGTTGTTGTTCAACAGCCAACCTCTTCGGCGATTCAGTGTGTTGTGTATAATATCTGTTTACTCCGCAGATCCACTTGGGATTCTACGAAAATAAAACTCACCAAATACAGGAACTACTTTTTTTAAATATCCACCCGCTCTGTGTTTATATATAGCAGATGGACCACATGAGAGGTCAGCTTTTTTTATAACAACGAACTAGTAGACACACCCTGGCAACCCTCACCCCACTTATTCCCGTCGCACCCCCAACCCCACCCCCCACAACCCTGACCTCCTTGACCCCTTCTTTCGTCACCAGAAGGGGTCAGACAGAGAGGTATGACTCATAAGCCACACAGAACGGTTTTCCCGCAAATAACAACTTCTCGTTGGGTTTTTTGAAAAAAAAAGTAAACAAATAAATAAATAAATAAATAAGCAAAACTCCCAGTTCTTGGTCTTTATTATGAAAATAATAACACAAATATGTCGAATTTCGCTACCTCTTGTTGATAAAACGAACCACGAAAATTCATTAATTTATATGTTCGTCTTTCTGCTCTTGTTGTTGCCGATGTTGACTTTTTTTTTACTAAGTTTTTAAGCTGAAGCCTTTAAAATTAAAGCCGGTGTCATCTGCAGAAGTACCTCGTTTATGAAAGTCGTGACGTCAGAGCTCTAATTTAAAAGACATTTAGTCTGATAAAATATTCATGCCTTTCTTCTGACGTCACTTTCTCAAAATCGAACCTTTTTCAGACAAACATGGGCGGTATTTTATGGACCAAACAACAAAGCTAATAACAGACCTCAAGAAAGCAAAACAAGCTTTTTTTTCAAATTACAAAAGCTGCATGCTGCAATCAAAACAGCCGAAGCTATTCTGTCTGTAGGATGTTTTTTTTCTATCCTTTTTATTTTTATTTCTTCCCCGTTGGCAGACAGAGCCTCTGTGCCATTCAGATGGCAAACGTTAATAATTTACTCTGTTCCTGGGGGAGGGAGCCATTTTCGTTTTAAAAAGGTGGTAATTTTTATTCCATACTCAAAGTTTCCCACAAAAAGGTTGCTTTTCATAGCTATGTCCGCGTTTGGATAAAAACAGGGGTGTTATTTAAAAATCAGCTCTCCGAGTTTAGAGATCGATTTAGAAAGTACACGCACGGACACCTGCTGACACATGCGTGCCCCCCCCCCACCCTCACTACCCCCCCCCCCCCCCACCCAGACCCCCCCCCCCCCCCAAAAAAAAAAAAAAAACAAGACTTATTTACAAAATGGTGCCTGCATTTAGTCGGTGCGACATCAACTGAATATGAACAGAAATATGAACGGTCCGACGTCATATGAGAGGACAAATGTATCAGATCCCGTGACGTGAAATATGACGTCACTCAAGTCTCATACTGATGTTTCTTAACTGGCATTGTTGTGCGAGAAACCACAAAGTCATAAAAAAAAACACACAACCAACGTCACGTTTTCTCACCAGCATTGCTCTTTGTAGGAACGACACAGATGTGGCAATTGCAAAGGTGCATCCCTAAGGGTTAGAATAATAACTGCTATGTGTGTTACTGAAATAGCGGGTCTCAACTACGCCGTGTAATTAACCAATCTATTGTTGATATTGCATTGAACAAACCCTAACGTCCCCACCCAGCCTCCCCCGTGCCCCTTCCCCCAACCCTGTTTGCCATTTCTACCCTTCCCTGCCTTGTTTCCAAACATTTTAGATAGCATGCAATCAAGATTTCCAAATTTATTTAAAAATGAGCTTTCTTTGATCCATGACTGGATCCCGAGGGGCCGGATCAGTGTTATAGAGGATTCAGTGGATACCAGCCACCGATGTAGTAAGTACATGAACCGACAGGGGGTGAGGGGATACGGGAGTGTAAAGGGATGGGGTGGATATAGGGGACGGTGAGGAGAGGGGGCAGACATAGGAGAGGGTGAGGGGTGGGTGGAGATAGGGGGCGGTGAGGGGTGGGTGTGGGGACAGGACAGGGTGAGGGGTGGGGTGACTACAGGACAGGGTGAGGGGTGGGGGCGGATATAGGGGATGGTGAGGGGTTGGGTGGGGACAGGAGAGGGTGAGCGCTTGGGTGGAGATAGGGGGACGGTGAGGGGTGGGGTGGAGATAGGGGACGGTGAGGGGAGGGGGCAGACATAGGAGAGGGTGAGGGGTGGGTGGAGATAGGGGGCGGTGAGCTGTGGGGGTGGGGACAGGACAGGGTGAGGGGTGGGGGCGGATATAGGGGACGGTGAGGGTGGGGGTGGAGACAGGAGAGGGTAAGGGGGTGGGGTGGGAGATAAGGGACGGTGAGGGGAATGGGGTGGGGACAGGAGAGGATGACGGGTGGGGTGGAGATAGGGGACAGTGAGGGGTGGGGGTGGGGTGGAGATAGGGGACGGTGAGGAGTGGGGGTGGGGACAGGAGGATAAGGGGTGGGGTGGAGATAGGGGACGGTGAGGGGTGGGATTGGGGACAGGAAAGGGTGACGGGTGAGATGGGAACAGGAGAGGGTGAGGGGTGGGGGGCGGGGATAGGGGACGGTGAGGAGTGGGGGTGGGGACAGGACAGGGTGAGGGGTGAGATGGGGACAGGAGAGGGTGAGGGGTGGGG